>CM070764.1:4585450-4747251 GCA_036346245.1 Bonia amplexicaulis
GAAATTTGCTTTCGCGCATTATCCGATCAAATATTCGTGACCGAAACTAACCGTATTCGGAGCGGCATGTATTTGCTCCGTATTCGTGACCGAGAATATCCGCATTCGTATTTGTATCCGGCACTATCCGTTTCCGACTCCGACTCCGACAAAAAATATGAAAAAAGATATGGGATGAGCAATATCCGTCCGTATCCGCTCCGTTTGCACCCCTACCTGTAACCTATACTGCCCTGAAAACAATATTTAGAAACTCTGAACTTTGCTGTTTCTAGCATGACAGATTATGCCACCTAGGTCTTAGTATGATGAGAAATATAATTAACAATTCACAGGGATATAATATTAATGTAAAAAATTTCCCGAATCACGAATATTTTGTATGCCCCACATGTGCCATCGGAAAATTAATTACGAGACATTCTACGCTCAAAGTGATGGATGAAATCCCTGCATTCCAAGAGCGCATCCAAGAAGAATTTGCGGTCCCATACAACCACTATCAGGGCCATTTAAATATTTCATGGTGTTCATCGATGTTTCCTCGAAATGGTTGCACGTATGTTTATTGTCTACGAGAAACCATACTTTCGTAAAGCTGATCTCACAGATAATTCGTATTAGAAATATTTTCCCTGATCATCACATAAAGTCCATAAGAATGGACAACGCTGGAGAATTTACTTCAAAGGCATTTGATAATTATTGCATGACAATAGGAATTACAGTTGAGCATTATATATCGCATGTCCACACCTAGAATGGACTAGCAGAGCCATTAATCAAGAGAATTAAATTTATTGCCCGACCACTTTTGCAGAATTATAATTTACTAGCTACATGTTGGGGACACGCAGTCCTGCATGCAGCAAATCTCATCAACTTTAGACCATCGGCCTACAACATCCATTCACCAATGCAACTAGCGCAAGGGTCAGCACCGAAAATTTCTCATCTCCGGAGATTTGGATGCAAGGTTTACGTACCTATACCTCCTCCACAGCGTACAACAATGGGTCCTCTCCGAAAGACTGGATATACATTGGTTATGAGACAAGATCCATAATCAGGTATTTAGAACCCATGACAGGAGATTTGCATACTGTCAGTTTCGCTGATTGCATATTTGATGAAGATAATTTCCTAACATTATGGGGAGGAAATCAGCCCCTTGATAAAAAATGTCAGAAAATTACGTGGCAAGCCACAAGAATCTAGGCACATGACCCGCGCACTAGTGAAATAAATAGAGAAGTCCAGAAGATCATTTACTTGCAAGCATTAGCAAACCAACTTCCTGACCACTTTAGTGAATTGAAGAGTGTGATCAAGTCGTATGTGCCTACACGCAATGCACCGGAGAGGGTTGAAATACCAAAGAAAGTTGAAGTTGTCATGTAACAGCCCAGCTGTTTGTTTAAAAATTTTCAAAATAAAAATTAATTAAAAATTAATTTAATTTAAAATAAAATCAAGTGTTATTTGGTTGCTTAAATTTTGAAGATTTTATCTACTCGATTTCATATTTTAAAAAAGGATTTTCTTAAAAGTAATTTAACTAAAAATTAAAAATATTATTAATTAAAAGATATTTTGGTTTATATAAAATCCTATTTAAAATTAATTATTTTAAAAGCATTTGGCTTTTATCTGGATTTTTTTGTGTTTTTCTGAATTTTGAAAATCAATTTCAAAGCTAAAAAGTATTTTTGTAAAAATTTAAATACTAAATTTAAGTTGAAAATATTTTTCCTAAGTCTAAAATGTCTTCAGGAACTTTTGTGAATTTTTTTGGAATTTTTAGGCTTTATTTTACATTTTCTAAGTATTTTTAAATCCTCCTTGTAATTCTGAAAATTAAAAACGAAATTTAAATCCAAAATTCCCTCCATCCGACACGTGTCACATCGAGATCAAATCCACCCACCGTTGATCTAATCTTGGCCGTCCGCCACTACTTACCCTTTCATTTTGGCTCAACGGCTTGGATTTAAACATCCGCCGTCCGATCTAATCTCGGTTCTCCATCTACACTTAACCTCCTCCCTTTCAATCCGATGGCCTTGATTTCATCGCCCTCACCGATTCTAATCCTAGCCGTCCACAGCCACTAAACCCTCCTCTCCATTCGACGGTCCGGCCCTCTGCCCTTGCCACACGTCTCTCATCCGCCCGTCACCGTTCCCTCTCCTCTCTCTCTCTCGCCACAGCCCGGCCCCGCCTGTCAGTCGTCATCTCCCTTCCCTTATCCTTCCTCGCGCCGAGCCGCCATTATCGCGCCCCACCGAGCTCTTCAATCGGCCGTTTCTTCCACCTTAATTCCCGAGCAAGTGCGCGTTTGAACGCCCTCTTCAATTCGCATTCACTCTCGCCCATTTTCCCCCGCCCTTAATCTCCAAATATTGTTGTAAATGATCCACACCGACCTAGGGAAGAGGGGGAGGAAGTCCTGGGACCGGAATTCCCATACTTCCCGATGTGGATCCTTTTCTCGCTGTAAAGATCTTCCGATCATCGGTACTTTCGATGGGTATGCCTTCTCAAAGCCGAACCTTTCTAACACCTTCTGGGCGTAGGTTGACTGATGTACTAATATTCCTTCAGGGACATGCTTGAGCTGCAGGCCTAAGCAATATTTGGTTTACCCAAATCTTTCATTTCAAATTCTGACTCTAGATAAGAACTTGCTTCTTTTATGTCTTCCAAGGTCCCGATGATATTCAGATCATCTATATATACTGAGATTATACAAAATCCACTATAGGATCGGCGTATAAATACACATGGACAATCTTCATTGTTCGTGTATCCTTTCTTGCATAGAAAGTCGCTTAAGCGATTATACCACATCCTGCCTGATTGCTTGAGTTCGTACACTGATTTTCTGAGTTTCACACTGTACGTATTTCTATTTGCTTTGTCTTGGTTCGGAACAAGGATAACTTCAGGTACCTTCATATAAATTTTCGAATCCAAGTTTTCACAAAGGTATGTAGTTACTACATCCATCAATTTCATTTCTAAGTACATGTTTACTGCCATTGAGATTAAGTATCTAAAGGTGATTCCACTCATGACTGAGGAGGTTTCTTCATAATCAACTCCTGGACGTTGAGTGAAATCTTGTGCAACAAGTCTTGTTTTATATCTTAAAACTTCATTTCTTTTATTTCTCTTTCGAACAAATACCCACTTGTGCCCTACAGGGTGCACATGGGAAGGCGTGCGGCTTATAGGCCCAAACAGCTCTCTTTTGTTCAGAGATAATAGTTGGATTTCTATTGCATTTTTTCAATCTTTCCAATCTAATCTTTTCTTATATTCAGCGAGCGATGCGGGCTCTGGATCAAAATCGATGATTGTGACAATTTTCTTTGCAAAGTAGATATCAACATTGACTGTTGTCCTATTCATGGATTCTCCCGTGTGCACATAGGAGTCCGCAAGGTTTCCTACACGGGTTCAACGCCATTCCTAAGTTGTTTTAGACTCGAACTCTCACAAAAGAAAACAAAAATAGAATACAAATAAAAATCCATAACATTTCTAACGATGAAACTCCTTCAATTGCATAATCCTTGAAATTAGCTTTCCAACGAGCTCGAGAACACCTCAATCGGACTTCGTATGTGAAAGCTATTGCTTTTATATGCAAGGTATACAATCGGAATATGCGAAATACTGTCAAAGATACGGTTGGACTGATCCGAACATCTCCAAGTCAATCGAACGGCTACAAACGTCTCCAACCAATCCAACGGCGCGATCGTTCGGACTGGTCCGAACGTTGCCATCGCTATCGGCCGTCCAAAGTCGATCGAACGGCGCACACTGAGCGAATGTTCGGACTGGTCCGAACGTCACCGAGACGATCGGGCGGTCAATGAGCGATCGAACGGTGTGAACGTTCGGTCTGGTCCGAATGTCATCAAAGCGATCAGGTGGTCTGTGGACGATCGGACGATTAACCAGCAATGAAGCCGTTCGGAAGCGGGTCGGCGATTCGGATCGATCGAGCGGTGTGGATAACTGCCGAGGCGTTGGACCGATCCGAACGTTTCGAAGCCGATTGGGTTGTCCGGATTTTATCGGACATTGAGGACGACGCCAGTGTGTTCGGCCTGGTCCGAACCTCTTGATCCCGATCGGATGCACCACTCTTGATCAGACGGTCCAAAATATTCCTGAAGTGAATTCAACGCGTAAATCGGTTTTCGTTGATGCGTTGTTGTTCGATGGTGTGTTGTAGAGCTCAAATACCTAAGTACAAGATTTAAACAGTATAAAATTCTCATGAAAATTAATAATATATTCATTAAAAAGCAAATTCATCCGATCTTGTAGTTTCTTAGCACGTGCTCGTGTAATTTGTCCTAATAGTAAATCGACCTGTATTGCTAGATTAACAGTTAGAGATCCGTGCGTTGCAACAGAGTCGTAAAAATAATGAGACGGAACTTACTGTCTGGCCAACTTCACACATTAAACATTAAAGAGTAGATAAGAAAAGTGAAGGAGTAGACGGTTGTATCCTAAGAGAGAGAGGAGAAGAGAGACGAATGATCTAAATCAAATTGGATGGCTAAGAAGAAAGGAGAAAAATGAATCAACAATCAACTCACAGTTTTATATTGGTAAAGATTAGCCGATTGGGAAGAAGATTTGGTAGGATGTCCTCGTCACCAAAGAACTGGACACCAAGAACAACGCGCCTGCGTTCTTTTCTTGGGCACCCACCTGCAGCGAGCAAGGAGGCGTCGGGGGAGTCCTCGGCGTCGGTCGTCGTCGTCGGCATTGCAGGTGGCTGCGGCGTCCAGGAGATGTCTTCGTCGGCCTTCCGCTTCCCCGCCATCTCGCCTCAGCAAGCAACCGCACACCAAACGATCAAGCCGACGAGCCCGAACACCCCAGACGAGGAGGAGGTCAAGGAAGGGAGGAGGGTGTGGAAGGAAGCAATGGGAGAGAAGGGACGATGCGTCGAGGAAGACGAGACTGGCACTGGTCCGCCGGTCTTGCGCTGCAAGGGATTTCAAGAAGCAAAATTGGGTGGGTTTGGGGGGGAAGGTGACGGACAAATGGTACAGGCGTACAGCCGAGGCAATGGGTACGGCCGGGGAAAACAAAAAAGATTGTTAGGACGCGGATCAAAATTACTTCAATTAAAATAGTTATTAGGTTTAAAATTAAAATAAACCTATTTCAAATAAAAAAAGATTAATAAAGCTTCACTCTTGATAATAACTCGTTAGATCGAATTTGAAATAATTATTTAAACGATAAATAAAATAATTTTACGGTAAATTGTATTAATTTCGAAAGAAGCTCGATAGCCAAGGGCCTGATGCGTTCTCGATAGCACGCGGCACCAGTAGCGTGAGCCGGTAGGCCTTCTGGCATTTTTTTTGTAACGGAAGAGTTTCACGGAAAATAATATATTTTCATTAGATTTTTTATGAAATCCCACATTTCAAATAGAGCTTATATTGTTTTGGTTGTTTATGGCTGTTATTTAGATCGCTACAGGGTTCACCCATTTCGTTCCTAATACTATGCACAAGTGTTAAAACCATGGTCTATATAATTTGTTAGAATATCAGTATGCGGTTCTAACAAGTGCTATTATAGCTATGGTCTATATAATTTGTGAGATATCGGCAAGAGGCATAGCCAGTATTCTTTTGTTATCTAGAACACAAAATTATCAAAAATTATCTTGTATGCATTCTAGTTCAGAAGAAAAGGGTAGATAGCTAAACACCAGCACTTGTCATTATCCACCGCAATGTAAAAGGGAGCCTAAGGCGCGTTTGGTTTAGGATTAAAAATAATTAGATTACATACTCTTAACTCAACTAGGTTAGTTTAGCCCAATTATTTATGTTTGGTAATATATCTAATTAGTCTAAAATATTATTTGGCTATAGTAGTCGAGTTACAAGGCTAAATTTAGGTATTGTGGAGCGTCAGCTTATTTCATCAATCTAATAAAATGATTAATGTTTTTTAATTGAATTAAATTTACTCTACTTAAGCCGGATGCATTTCGAGAGTTAAATTCCATAGCCCTCTCATTAAGTCCTAAACCACGTTTGGAACATAGTTTTTTTTTCATATTTCTGTAGGATTTAAATTGTAGGATTGTCGCAAGTCCTATATTTCAAACCAGAACCAAACTTACCCTAAAAATACTAGTAACACACACCTAGACTGTCACTCGAACGAAAAAAGTTCAATTACACTTAGGTTGTCATTTCATGCAGCAAAAAAAATTGTGTAACACAATAGACCTCGCCGTGTAACAATAACACGATTCATTGAAGATTTACACGCCCATACGGAAAATCAAACGTCTTTTATTACAACCTCTCAAGGACCGCATAAATGTTGAGTGTTGACAAATAGTTCTTACAAAGAATGGAAACAATCTACATGCTGTCTATCTAGTGTGAAAAATAACAAAGCGTCACCAAATCAGGTAAGCTAAGACGAACTACACTGTATATACTAACTTGGTAAACATGTAATCATTGAGTTGCCCAATGCTTCTTCCATCAATCGGATACAAATGATCATTAGGCTACTGACCTACTCAAGTCCGATTACAAACAATGAAAATCTAAGGCCTGGTTTGGGATAAAAGATTTTTTTTAGGAATTCTAGAGGAATTGCTCCGTTTCCTACAAAATTCCAGTGTTCCAAATAGGAACTAAACGGCACTACATGTTGATCTATTTGACATCACGATGTCCCGCTTCAGTCAGAATGCTCCAAAATTGCAATGACCAATAAGGTTCATCATGCATAGGAACGATATATTTGCACCTATTTAGAAAAACATTACTCTGTTGAAGTTTCCCCGCGTTATCGCATCACAGATTCTTTAACATACCATTGATCTCCTGTACTGCAAAGACGTGGAATTCAGAGTTATATCAAACTTGCAGCTGGCAGCAGGAAATGATAAAACTGGATAGCACCAGAGCAATCAGACTCACAAATATTTCATGCAGATATTGAGGAAACGAGCATGTTGCTGGCTCTGAGATATGGTAACAGAACCTTCAATAATCTGGTCTTTCTTTAGCTGGATAGGTTCAAATAAGTACAGTAGGGTCTGCAAGAAAAAGATTTCCCAATCATTATTGTGGATGTTAACAATGTAATTATGTAGGAATTTCAAACTAACCATATATACCTAAACAAGGAAAACCAATATGGTACTGTGGAAAGCAATCACCTGCTGCCAGTGAGTAGGCGCATCCTCTGGTGCAGTTGACAGAACAATTGAGACATCTGGTTTTTTCTTTTTATTGCTTGGGCTGGCATTTTGTGTGCTCCCATCCAAGGATTGGCTTGCTTGCTTCTTGGATTTGTGGTGAACTGGTCCGTCAAACTCGACATCGAACCAAAATGCAAATCCATGCAATGGAGCTAAAAAAAGAACACAAGATAGAGGAGAGCAGGCTTAGCATTACTTTCCCATCCAAGTAAAAACAAATAAGAAATATTCAAGAAGTACTATTGCACCCTAGATTATGCTGTTTTTCACATGTATTCAGTTACTCTCTTGAAGAAAAAACTTTTATTACAATTTGCATTGATAATTTACAAGTGAAACTCCATTTTAACAAAGCGTCTGTACGATCTAAGATATACTTAAAGGTTTCCTTGCTGCTGTCAGAAGCGGCACACAAATAACACATGATATAAAACGTAAGCTCGACAAAGATCAAATGATCAATCATGCTAAATCAACATAAATTCCAGCAATCATCCACAAAAGTTAAAGGCAATGTGAGTAACCCAATGAGATCGATATAGGAAAAAAGCTAGGCAAGACATGACAGCAGAAGAAGACCAACCAAACACCAAAACTGTGTAGCAGTGCTTTAGATGATGCCAATGGCAGCACAAGTACCGTGTCCTATATCAGAGGCAAACATGAACTGTAGCAAGCTAACTTATGAGAATGTGAAGATGAGATAAGCCAGGTTGATTTATCTCACTCCATGATAGTCTGCAATGGCCAAATTCTGTCAAATATACAAGCTAAGTCTGCACAATACTAGGCCAACTTTCAGAGATTCGATACACCCTCTAGCTCTTTCAGCACGGTGAAAACACAACCTATAAAAGGGACCCCAAAGAGTACAATATTTACTCTATTCCCTCAGAAGTAAAAGGAACACTGGATTAAGGAAAATTGACTACAATGGGCCAAATTTGAACAGTCCTATTACTGTGCGTCCGTACCACCAGTTAGCTACCTGAGGCTGCTTAAAATTGCCACCTTGCTGCAACACGTTTGCAAGCAGGAAATGAATTCCTGATTGGTAAGAATCCAAGTAAGACTTCGCCCATAAGCCTTATAAATTGGGCTTCCCAGGAAAGCTTGGGTAGAGGGACTTATTTTCTCAATAGAAACATCGCATAGGCTTATCTAAGAAGCTTCTCCAACACACACTGTCTGAGAGCGATCAAGCTCAAACCCTCCCAAATGGGCCACAGTATGATGATAACTGGACATCTCCATTGATTGATTTTATTGGTCAAAATATCAGCAATAAACCAGCTGTTCAAATCTATTAGATAGAATCACTATTTTTTTCATCATATATACCTATCTCACATGTTAAAATAATGAACTACAACTTACCTTGCAACATTGATGTAAACTTAAATGCAGCGGTAATAGTTTCAAGCTCCGGAGCTTGTATGGTATAACAATCCACTTGTGCCACCTGCTCCAGGAACCCAAGTAAGTTGTACTCAAAACAAAATAATTCAGATCACTTTTACAAATGTAGAGCTATAAAAAGTAAGACAAACAGGAATTATATGTTGAGGCCTGAGAGTGATATGCACATAAAATGCATGTCAAGCAGATAGAAATACACGATTCTACCAGAACTAATAATTGGGATCTCACCACTGTTGGCCACGTCAAAACATTCTCTCCGCTGATTGTCTCAACAGAAGGCTCCATGAATGCACATTGTTTTGCAAGAGGCATCATAGAGGACACTGAAGTCAAGCAAAGAAAACACTACAGGTTACTCTTAGAATGAGAATTGAGAAACAACAGTTATCTTCCTTATCAAGCAAACTGCAGTGAGAGCTATTGTGCATATTATGAACAAATAACTAATTAAGTCTACTCACATATTTGGAATCTATACTAGTTAAAAAGAGTAATATATATAACTCACTTTTTATACCATATACATCTCGCCAGAAGTAAATACTATCCTGATATCTCTGAGAATTTGTAATAGGTGCCAGGTAAAGCTGCAGCACAAAATTTCTTGTATATCAGCCTGACAATTTTTTAATAGCTGCCTCAACAAGTAAATTGCTAGATAATATTCTTCTCACACTTACCGATGCATGCGATGGAAGAATAAGACCCCCTGGCTTAAGCCATTTATCTCTAGCAAAAATTACGCTCCCCAGCATACTCTAAGCATCAACAGGATGTGACATCAAATTCCACAAATAACACAGACGTGAAGCGGCATGTGGAATAAGCCCAAAGAGATATTTATAGATACCTCATATAGAAGCATGTAGCCCATCCATTCAGATATGATGACATCAACTTTTTCTTCAATATTGACATCCTGCATTTGAATATTCCAATAGTCATGTTGCATAACACAAGAAAGAACTCAAAGTAGAATTGTAAGGATGATGACACGGTGACACAGCAACAATCAAGATAAAATAAGGATGGTGGTTAATGGTCATAAATCTCAGAAGCTTTTGAGTACATGCAAATGGTGGCAAAATGTCAAATACTAGATAGAAAAGGTGTACCTCGATTCGGCCATGCAAAACAATGACTTTGTCAGACAGCCCATTTTCTATCACAATTTCCATAGCCTAAAGATGTTTAGATTAAAAAATCTGAGTCAACATTACAATTTATAGAAGCTAATAATAAAATACAGAAAGTAAAGTAACAGATAATATATTATGGTACTGGATAGGCCAAGAAGGCTTAAAATCGCCCTCCTTGAAGACGCACTGATCTAGACCAACCGGTTTAAAACTTAACTGGTTTATTGCTTCCCTATGAATGGTGCGGCACCTCTCTTTATATAGATGATGTTAGCCCTAACAATATGAAAACTAACACAATCTAATGCAACCAATCAAATAAAGATAATATCATATCTATACTATCTAAATATAAAGATATGCATCTAACTATTTCTAATATAAAGATATGTGTCTAACTATTCTTAATATAAAGATATGCGTCCATCTTTTCCTAATAAGAAGATATGCCTAAGATCATATCCTAAACAACCGTTACCATACAGTGCTACAGTACCAAACGGTACTGTTCATGCTACAGTGCCGATTGGTACTGTTCATGCTGCAGTACACAGGTTGCATTGCCAAGCCATAACATAATACAATAGCAAAACTGCAAAAGCATTTTAAGAACAGACATACTATTTAGCAGATGGAGTAGTAACATAACAGGAAGCAAGGGAATTTGCTATATGTGGTACTATTTTTCAAGCCATTCAGTATTTATTTGATCAAAAGGACTGCCCTCCATGTTGTATTTAGTTGTTAACTGGGCACAAAGGATGATGGCTGGGGGTATAGACCTTTTCAATAGATTTCTAGTTAACTATCCAATTTGACAACAAATTTAGCATATCTGTGCAGCACAACATTACTACAACTCAACATTAGCCTATCTAAACACAATTGTAATTTGGTACTGAAAGTGGAAAAGAGGAACAGAGGAGGATCTACCTGTAAGGCAATATCACTTGCATCCACCGCATAGACCTGAGAACACAATAAAGTGATAAACTCGTTCAAGGAGATGAATTATAAATGAATGTAAGACAGGAAATCTTTCATCTATAGAACGAAAAAAATACTAATAGAAATTTCTCGTAAAAAAATACCACAGAAAAAGCTAAAGAATAATTTTTTTAAAAAAAATCAATGTCTGCAATCAATAGAAATAAGATTCAAAGCACCAAAAGAATAAACATAGATGCTGCTAGTATTTGGTAAAAATCTGGTACAGATCAAACGACCAACGCGTTGATGCAACTTTATATCTGACTGAAATGAGAAAATGCTCAATTTATGAAGCCAAGTAGCCAAATATTACTATCTCATTCTCAGGTCCATTTCAGAGTGCAATAATTTTGTTAAGTTCATCATATAACAGCATATTTAATTGGTATATGGCATCAAAGTGAAAAATGTTGAAAGACAAAGGGACACAGCTTAGGCCTGGTAGAACATCATCAACACTGAGTCCTAATACAATTTAGGGAAGATTCTTTTATGCCACTGGTTCTCTCATTGACATGTGGCTCGCCCCAACCTGTCAACGGGAGACAGTGCCACCTAATTCAACGTTGAGTACCTATATAATCTCAAATTCTTTGTTAGACATATGGTTTACAAATAGACATGTAAAGATGAGAAAAACTGAATCTGAGTTCATCATTAAACAACTTATCAATGTCTGCTAAGTATCAATTCAATAAGCAACCAACTTGTACAGAAAATGAGAAAAATATGAGTGAGAAGAAAATTTGAAGAGCAACAAACATTAGAAATGTACTGAAAATCTATAGAGTAAGTGAGGGATTGTAAGAAAAATCAGCAGGATTTCTGAAATTTTAATATCATCAGTAATAAATAAGTGCACTGATAATAACTACTGAAGTTACCCGAGTGGCACCAGCAAAGGCACAAAATATAGAGAGAACACCAGTGCCGCAGCCCACATCCAACACAACCTGAAAATTGTTATTCCAAGAAATCATAAGAGTTAATAGAACATAAAGCCGTATCCTATATGGTATCTAGCCAAGAATACCATGTAGTCCAGAAAACATAAAAATTGCTTGATAACTCTTACCTTGCCTGAAATTAGATCTTGATGATGCATGATAGCATTTCTGTAAGTATTAGTTCTCACATGATCCTGCAATTAGCAACCAAAAGATAAGTACCAAATTCAAAAATGATGATATCACACCAGCTCGAGATCTGTTTCCTTCTTTTTTTTAAAAAAACGCAATCCATTTAGACATTCTTGAAATCACCTAAACAACTTAGACCACAAAAAGGAACATTAGTACAACTCTAATCAGTGTTCTAAAAATCGGGTCTACGCGGCGTCTAGGCGCTAGGCACCACCCTCCCGCCTTGCCCGCCTAACCGATTTTTCCCGCGTAGGCAGCACTTAGGCGCTAGGCGCCGGTCTACCGCCCGACTAGCGCCTAGCGCCTTGGTGAGCACTACGACTATTAGTGAATACAAGTTGAGGCATCTTTTCACATTAGGCTTAATAGGAAAGGTGAGCGTAAGATAAAATCTGGGGACTCTGTGTAAGGCATGCCAGATACTGTTCATACTTCATACTCTACCAATATATCCCAGGTTGCAAGCTTGCATTTGAACAGATGGTCAGATACCATATCACAGAATGTTCCAGGTAGAATACAGACAGATTTATAATTTATCTTGTTATTTTTTTCACAAAAGAAATTAAATCAGAGCATCTCCATTGTTCCTTTTTGCAGTTTATGTCACGTTAAGAGATGCAAATAGTGACCATCATTGTTCCTTCACCAGCTAAACAAAACATAGATGCACTCCAAAAGGCTTATGGTCACAAACATACATCTTACTCAATTGCTCGTGCAAGAGCATGATTTCCTCGGTATATTTGAGACTGAACAGGCCCAACTATGCAAGTCTATATGCTAATTTAACCAATGCAAACACCAGGTTGCATCCTCACATGACGGTAGAGCAATAAGGGACCCCAGACACCGTCATTTGTTCAACGACGACGTTCCCACGAATTCGATCCACGGATCGCCGCACGCGCGCTGAACAAAACCCTAACCCCACCGACGCAGCAGCCAGTACAGGCACGAGCCCACCCCTCCAACACGAAGCGAAATCCACGAGGAGAGAGAACCTAACCTTGAGCATCTCCTCGTGGACGCCGACGTGGGAGTATGCCTTGAAGTAGGCCATGTCGTAGTCGGTGCAGGGTGGCGGCGAGGGGTGCGGCGGCGCCGAGGCCGCCTGGCCCGGAGAGGAACCCATGCTGCCGCCGCCGCCACGCCGCGCCCTGCGCGGCCGCGGCAGGCGGCCGTTGCTGCCCGCACCGCCGGCGAGCATGGGGGGAAAGTTGTCTCGTCGCGTCGCGAGTAGCAGCGAGTGGGGTGGGCGAGTGTGGAGTGGAAACGACCAACTACTTCGGAATTTAGGTTCCTCCCGTGGGCTCTCTCGTGCTCCGACGATCTAATGGGCTCCCCGCGGCCTTCAAGATTAGGCTGGGCTTCAGAGTTTTGGGCCAGTTTCTCGCCCTGTTTGTTTACAGTGTAAGATGTATTTTGATTTTTGAGCGCTTCATGGGGTGAAGCTGCACTCACTTCTAAAGCTGATTTTTTATAGTAAACAATTTTTTATAGTATTTAACTTTTAAACATAGTATTTTTTTTGAGGCAGAGTCTACTAGTTGATTGTAGTACACACTACAATGATTTCATTTATATCAGCTAAAATCACGCGCGAGTGCTCTCTCTACAAACTTCTCTACAAGTTGTTACTGTTTATAAGCCAAAGTCAAAATCCTATTTGTATAGGTCATGTATACGACAAACTCATCACATAATTGTTTTAAACTTGTAATGGCGTCCGTTTAAGGATGTATCATGAATTGTAACCAATATTGTCATTTTGGTACTTTAGCTATTGCCATTGGGGATCACCAGGAGTTCTGCATTTTAGAGGTTGTTGTTTCATCTTCAGGCTTCAGGCTTCATTCATAACAGAAGGACGTGTATAAAAACCCACGCAAAATTGCCCATTGATGACAGGATCAAATGGACCATAGCTAGACCAGCCTTGAGGAGGCCACGGTGGTGGCGCAAGCACAGGTCACGCTTCGGCATGCGCGAAATCGCCTTGAGGATTCTGTCCAGGAGCACCATCTTCGGAGATATTTCAAGCCCAACCGGAACCGTCGTCTTCTTGCTGTGATGCAACTTTGAAGTGGCAAGCTGCATAGGTTTCGGTGGGTCTATGGTATCCTCCATGTCTTTCATGGAAGGGCTGGAGACCTCGTCCAGACGGGAAGCCAGCGAGAACGATCCGGAAATGAGTGTGGTGACCCTGGGATGCATCGCAGAGATGGCGGTGCCGGCGAGAGCTGTCTTGGTGGTAGGGTAGTCGACGGCGAAGGTGCCCGTGTCACGGTCCTCCTCGACGAGCTGCAGGTGAAGCGACCGCGCCGCAATGCTGCTGCTGTCCCAGTGCCGCGGCACGAGGGGGATGTCGCTGCTGGCCTCTGTGATCCCTTCGCCGCGTCTCCGGTTCAGTCTTGCTGCTCGTCGTTCTCCTCTTCCCCCTCCTTGCTGGCGTTTCACTTGTGTTTTGGAGGACCAGCCTTATTTCACCTGGTTATACAGTGAAGGACTTCAAATATGGACGCCGTTGCCCCCCCTCTAATTGAGTACTGTCTGACTATTACTACAGCGCCTCAATTTAAGTGTTGCAGTAGTTCAAGTGAAATCGTGTCGTATTTATTTGAAGAGCAAATTGCAGCGCACAAGAGTTGGAATAGAAAAATTACTGTGCAACATTTGCGTTATCAAAAGAATAGACATACGACATTACGAAGTCCACAGTAAAACACACAATTACGAAGCATGATCACTTAAAACAGATACAAAATAAACTCCATTACGCCCTTCAGCCTAAGTGCTAGCTTACCTTCGCTCGCCGAGTGCAAATGCAGCCGCGTCGAAGGCGTCCGACAGGCCGGTGCCGGTCTAGAACATGACCTTGCCGGGGGCGGACTCCTGCACGTACACCTCGACGACGCTGAGCCACAGCATCAGCTCCCTGGTCTTCACGCCGGCGATCTTCTTGAGACAGCCCTTGTCCACGAACGCCGCGGCCTCGCCGGCGTACGACACCGTCTGCTTGATCCTCTTGAACGTGTGCTCCGTCTTCCTCCGCTGCACCAGCCACATGAACCCGGCTGCGCGGTTGTACCCGAACTCCTCCACGTCCTCCAGCGGCAGGACGCCCTGCGGGAGGCCGAGCTCCTCCAGAAGCTCCACGGACTTCTCCCGGCACACCGTCGCAGTGGCTCTCGATCACCTGGGACGCCATGTTCCTGCTGTGATTAGTACTCGTGCAACAAAGAAAACAAATGAAATGCAAAAAATGCGATGCCCTTGAGATTGTTGTGATGATAATTCTGGTAGTATTTCCAAAGTATTGCATTCACTTTTTTCAATACTTTTTCAAAGTTGACAAAGTTTGAATGTAGAAGGTAATAGGGTGTTAGAAGTATATGCATATATTTGTATTAGTCCATTGTATAGGGGGTTTTCTGCTATTTGCTTATACCTTGTACATGACTTATTATGACCCATTTGGCCCATAGAATTGAGTTGAGTCATTCCAACATGTAGGGATTTTTCTAGTTTGGTCGAGATTCCTGAACAGCATTCTTCACAAAAACGTGACCCAAATATAAGTGAAAGGGAGACATGTACTGCAACCAAATATGTATACCAATAGTTTGGTTTGAACCAACCACGTGTTTGCTTTACTTTCCTCTCTATTCTCCATTAGCCCACTTCCTGAAATGGGAAAAAAGAAGAATCAGTTTTGCAGTACGTGACACAAACTATTTAGAGTTCATGATAAATAGCAAAGCCTACATGTTCTCCTATCAAACTTATAAAGCTAACTGTAAGCATGCTGTCAAGTGTCAACTACCTCAATAACTCCTCATGTCATGGAAACGGTATGTAACAGAAACTGCAGTAGAAAAAGGAAAGCATCGCTACCTCCTTATTAGCAAGGTTGAAAGCTCCAAGGTGTTTTGCTCACATCCATTCCTTTCGTCAAGAAAGTATGTCTTCCTTTTGATCCTCCTGAGGCGATGGTGAGTATGCAGCAGAAAGTGCTGATTCAGTTGCACTACTTTGTTCCTTGGAATAAATCAACCTTATAGGTAGCTTCACCTTATAAAATCCACACATGGCTTGGAGCAGGAGCCAACTTCTCACAGGGAAAGAAACTCGATTACACAAGCAGTTAAGGCTTAGAGCTTCACCAAACAATGGAGGGTTTCAGCCAGGAGCATGTCAATGGAATTCCTTTGGCTTCCTTTGCATATGCTGATGAGAAGACACTAGGAAAAACTTCCTGTTCTGATTTGGTTCTTAAGAAGAGTAATAATCTCACACCCTTCTTTCCCATTTCTCTTTTTCCAACAAGTATACTTTGTATGTCAATGCTGATTTTGCATCCTTTCCATGATGCAGATAAGAAGAATTCCGTCATTTATCGGATGAGCAAACTGAGCCAAAAAAACAGATAGTTATTTGCAGGGCTTCAAAGAGCACAGTAAGTATTCAATCTATTATCTACTTTTCCCTATGAGAAGTTGTGTTACAATAATCAGACAACAATTCTAATCACCAATAAATATTTTACGTTGCAGTAACTCTGGGACCGAAAATTTCATAAACTGTCAAAGGGAAATTGAGATTGGGTGCAAAGGTTCTCCAAGCTGGCAGCATTGGCAAAGTCTTCAGGCAATACTTTCCAGTCGAGAAAGATGAGAAGCTATTGAAGGCTTTCCAGTGCTGTCTTTCAACCACAGCTGGCCCAATAGCTGGAATGCTTTTCATCTCAACCGAAAATATTGCCTTCTATAGTGATAGGCCTTTGGATATAACATCACCCAAAGGAGGCATCACAAGGATGCCATACAAGGTAATAACTAATTAAATTAAAATCTCCTGGTCAATACTAAACAGCTAAAGTTTACTCGATAAAAAAATCTGGTTCATAAATATTTGGACGTGCACTTGGAACTCAAAGCTGATGAAATTTTGTACCTTGCACAGGTCTTGATCCCAGCAAAGATGATAAAGAGCACTACAGTGAGAGAAAAATTGTACAATCCTGATGAGAAGTACATTGATGTAGTTACTATTGATGACTTTGATTTTTGGTTTATGGGTTTCATCAGTTACTATTGATGACTTTGATTTTTGGTTTATGGGTTCCTCACTGTTTTAAAAGGCAACCTGGGCAGCCGCCTAGGCGGCGCTTAGGCGTTGGGCGGCAGCTGGCCGCCGCGCCTTGGCCCCTCTGCAGGAGGTTGGGCGGCTAGACGGCACAGCGGTTAAAGGCGGGCAGAGGCGATCAAAGGCGAGCTCGGCACAGCGGCCAAGCATGCGCTCGCGGTGGCGGCGCGGTGCCTAGACACGTGTATTCGGCGAGATAAGGCAGAGTTACTTACAGATCTAGGTAGCCTCCGTCTCCAGTGATTCCCACTTGCCGCCGAACCGTCGTCCACCGTCCACCTCGCCAAATGTACCTGAGCTTTTTCCTCCGCCTCGCCGGATTCATTCCCAGGTAAGCTTCTTCCTCTGCCTCCCCTCCCCTCGCCGACAATCGATCTGCTTGCTTGCTTGGCTGGCGCGACTGAGGAGGGGAGATCGGCGGTGCAAACAGGGGGGGAGATCGGCGCGACCGAGAAGAGATCGATTGGTCGGCACGATTGGGAAGTGGGCAGGGGCGACTGAGGAGAGGGGAGATCAGTCGGCGGTGATTGACGGGTGGAGGAAGAAATGGAGAGAGGAGAGGGAGTAGCGGCGGAGGTGACGGGTTGAGGAAGAAATGGAGAGAGAAGAGCGAGAAGCAGCGGCGGTTGAGGATGAGGAGTAGGGTTAGTTGTTTTGGGCCGGTTGGGCTGGCGGGACAAGCCAAATTTTTTTATGTTTGATTTGCTTGATTAGCTATTAAAATCTAGAACATGTGACATCCTAAATTTAAAGAAACATAAATGGATGGAGAGCTATCATTGTTGCTCAAGGTAATAATTTTCTTCACCTAAACAACAAATATATATATTGACACGTTGTAGATGCAAAGGTCTATTTGATGACAAAACCATACATGAAACGTAAAAATAACACAAGAGGTATGGGTGAACATGGCAAATTTCTGAACTTTTCCATACTTCAACTTATTTATCCATCTTATGAGTTTGAACCACTTTGAAAGATCACTAAAGTTTCAGTAGCTTTAAAGCAGAAAATTTCAGAAAATGTTAAGGGGAAAAGAAGGGTGCGAGTACTCTTCAGGCTGTAAGTATCAATGAGTCTTAAAAAAGAATATATTGAGAAAGGTGAAAGGTTGCCGAAGATATCCCAATGCTATCTATCAACCCAAGCTAATTTAATAGCCAGGGCGCTCTCTGAATCAACCAGGAATGTTTCCTTCTATATAAGACCCACGTAATGACAGAAGGAGGGTACCTTATAAGATAGTTTGATTCTGGCAAAGTACTTATCCAATTACACCTATCAGGGAAAAGTATGCAGCTCCAACATTTCATTATCACTCGATAATGCGCAAAACAACAATTAAGTTTTAGCAATCACAAAGTGATGCATTCTACAGATTATGATTCCGAATAAGAAAATAAAGTGTGCTATATTAAGAGAGAATATGCAGAATCCAGCTCAAAAGAAATATGAATGTGATTACCGTGGATGACTTCTTTCTTTGGTCTATGGATTTCATTGCCTAATGCCTACCAGAAACCCTTCAAATATCTAGACCAATCAATGGGAGAGTTACAGATACCTTAAGCTCCTTGTGAAAGCAGTGGATTAGAATAAAGCATTATTGGTACTGATGTTTTATGCTTTGAAAATGGAATAAACAGAACTGATCACTACAATGTCTTGATTCAGTAAAAACATTTTAACAGCACAAAAGAGATCTTTATGTGCATTCGTGGTGTGCATGCACTAACACAAGCATTGGGAAGCATGTGCCTGTTTACAGGTGGGCAGTTATTGACATGCACCTATGGGTCTTGCATTTTTTTCCTTTTTCTAAATAGTGTTTGAGTTCAATTGTTGTCTGCAGCATCAATGTTGTTACGGCTGTACACATTCAAAATATAGTGACATCAAGTAAAATTAAAGCACAGTGAAATGTTCACCTGGCAGCAATTTAAGAATGCTTACTATATCCTTTCTAATGCCCAACCAAGGGATAAGAGTTAATCACCAGTAATCTCCACAGGAACACCTCCCTTTCACAAAATGGTGGAACCTGGAATTATCTCTAACAATAATATCCCTGCTTTCTACTTTAGAAATGAACTTCAATGCAGAGTGGCAGTCTACACAGATCCGCAAATTCTTCTTCACAATGATTGGTTTTGCAGCTGGCATGCTTATCAAAGCAAAAGCTACTGCAATCCTCTCACTGTGATAATGCAGAAGCCTCTCCTTTGCACTATCTTCTAAATTACATGACAAGGAGCGTGTGTCCGGGACATAGCCTTCCTCCTTTATCCTCTCAGAAAGTTCCTCAAGTTTTTTATATATCTTCTCCTGCTGTGGGTGTGACCAATCCTCCGATCCAAACACATGAGTTTTCCTGTTAGCATCGACCCAGCTAAAACCAGGCAGCTTCTTAATCTTGCTATCCCTCATCAACTTCCTGACTGCCTTCACATCCTCCCATTGGCCCAAGTATGCATATATCCCAGAAAGGGACACATGAACACCTGTGTTATTTGGCTCAAGCCTCATTAGATTTTGTGCTGCAATCTCCCCCAGCTCCTTGTTTCCTCGCATCCGGCAAGCTCCAAGCAAGGAGCACCAACCATAGGCATTGGGCTTGACAGGCATCTCGCCTATGAATTTCTCTGCTTCATCTAGTCTCCCAGCTCGACCATACATATCAATTATGCAGGAATAGTGCTCCTCTTTAGGCTCAATACCATGGGCATCCTTCATGGAGTAAAAATATCTTAGCCCTTCATCCACTAACCCAGCATGACTGCATGCTGTCAGCAGGCAGACAAATGTAATGTGATTTGGCCTGATACCACTTGAAGTCATCCTATCAAAAGCTTGGGTTGCTTCCCTCCCATGACCATGCTGTGCAAATACGTTGATTACCGCATTCCAAGCAATGTCAGTATGGTATTCAATCTCATTAAACAATTGAATAGACAAACTTATGAGGCCACTCTTTCCATACATATCCACAAGGGTGGAACCAACAAATGAGTCTGTAATCAAACTTGACTTGATCACTTGAGCATGCAGCTGAGCACCTTGTTCAAGCAGAGCCTGCATGGCACAGCCCTTGATCATGCTCGAGAAAGTGAATTCATTGGGCTCAACTCCTTGCCTCCGCAGTTCAATATACATTCCAAGGGCCTCCTCAACACATTCAGTCTCGATGTAACCATCAATCAGCGAGGTGCCTGACACAACATTCCAACCTCCAGGGTCAATCTTCACTACACGAGAGGCATTCTCCACATCCTCAGCCTTAGCATACATGTTGGTTAGCGCATTCCTCACAGCAACCTCCAGTTCGAACCCCGTCTTCATTACACAACAATGGATGCTTCGGCCAAGCCACCCATCCTTGAGACCTCCCGATGCACTCAACACACTGCAGAACACATGCTGGTCAGCGCCAACCAGCCCCTCGCGTTTCATATCCCGGAAAGCTAGAACAGCCGCCTCAAGGATCCCATTCTTAGCGTACCCGTCGATCATGGCAGTCCACGCAACAGCATCCTTGTGCGGCATTTGGTCAAACACCCTGCACGCTTCAGCCAAGAACCCGCATTTGGAGTACATGTCCGCAAGGTTGCTCGCGACGAAGAGCTCGGTGTCGAAGCCGAGCCTGAGGCCGACGCAGTGCAGCTGAGCGCCCGGGATCGGGGCGGCGAGGGCGGCCGCGGAACGCGCCGCGCTGGAGAGCGCGAACTGCGTGGGCGCGAGGCCCGCGCGGCGCATGGCGGCGAAGGCGGCGAGCGCGTCGCCGTGCATGGAGTTCTGGGCGAGGCCAGAGACGAGGGTGGTCCAGGAGACGAGGTTGGGGCAGGGCATGGAGTCGAACAGGCGGAGCGCGGAGGGACGTCGGCGCAGTGGGAGTACATGGTGATGAGGTGGTTGGTGAGGAAGGTGGACGCGGCGGCCGCGCCGGAGAGCACGAGGCGCGCGTGGATACCG
Organism: Bonia amplexicaulis; assembly: GCA_036346245.1. Taxonomy (NCBI): domain Eukaryota; kingdom Viridiplantae; phylum Streptophyta; class Magnoliopsida; order Poales; family Poaceae; genus Bonia; species Bonia amplexicaulis. The sequence continues at coordinate 4,606,543 of CM070764.1, forward strand.
CGGCCGCGCCGGAGTTCGCGGGCACGGCCGCACGACTGGAGGAGGGCGGCGAGGCGGAGGGAGGTGGCGGCGTCCGGTGGACGCCAGTGCTGGCCGCGGAACTTCCCCATGCGGGCGGGGGCCCAATGGCCGTGGGATATTTTTACCTGCGGCCGGCAAGAATTTTTGTACGGAATTTTGCCGTCGCACTGACAGGTGGGCACTGTTTTGGGCTGCTCGGCTTCGGTCCGGGGCCTGGAGCCCATGAGCAACCACAAAGCCTTACGTGGAAGTTAAAATTTTCCGCCTCTTTTCCACGTGTATTGGCTGGATTTCGGTCCATACAAACAAGGCCGAAAAATTAAACAAATCTAAGGTATGGAGGGCCCAGCCTAGGATAAGCTGGCCGATTAACTGGCCGAGCCCAGAACGTAGCCCACTTCCTAGCGCCCCCACCCCACCCCACCCCCACCCCACCCCACCTCCATTACGAGCATGTTGTTATGAATATCTGGAAAATAGTTCTTCACTTTTCTAACGTTCGTCTCACTCTAGGATTAAGAGAAGGGTTATAGACATATTACGCACCCTACTTCTCTCGCCCCTATCTCATACATGTATCTCTCTCACTTCCCTCATCGCCCGCACCCTCCTTTCTAAAAGTCATTCCTTTCAGTCACTACTATTCATTTTTAGACAAAAATCATCAGCCGCAGTAAAAAACCATCAAATACAGCAGTCACTACATCTGTTAACTTGCTTGGTAAGTTTTGAATCATGAAAGGATCCTTTACCTAAGAGATATAAAGCCTGCTCTGCGATTTGGGATTTCTATTTTGGTCGGTCTTGTTCTTTTTTTAACTTGTGTGGTTGAAATGTGGTAATTCTTTAGGCCCAAACTGGGCCATATGCTGTCCCGTAGAACTCTGACCGCAATTGCACTATTTCTTGGGGAAAAAAATCTCATGAAACCGCTGTGAAATTCCTATGGTCCAAATTTTTAATCGTTATTTTGAGCACATCACAGCAGATTAAAGCGGTGCTTGAATGTTGATTTAGACGATCAGATCGTAAGATCGTTGTTCGTCCTGACTCGTCCAACGCAGAAGACAAGAAACCCAAGACACAGGCAATACCCAACTGGCCGAGTTTGTGAGCACTGAACGATACAAACCACGGGCCATTTTGCATCCACATAGAACTATACAGCAGGCAAAATGACAAGCACTGAGCAATCCCCAATCTCCCCCTTTAAGAACTATCTTAACAAGTAATTACATCACAACTCAGTGGCACTTGAGCTCTACAAAGGAGCCCTCGTGGAAGAACTATACAACTCGCCCTCCACGAATCACAAATCCAGTCCAAAACACTGGACCTCGCAATACTCGATTGAATAAAATCTCTAGGACTAGCAACCGTGCCGAAGTGTAAAATACCGGTGCATCTACATCATATAGAATTCATGAAAACTTTGAGGTATTCAGCCTGCCCCACCATTTTCGCTTCACGGAGTTGGGCGATGATCCGTTGCCGCTCCCGAGCTTGTTCAGGATCACCTTTGTCTCCCTTATGCGCGAGCCAAAATCCTTCTTCCATGAGTCGAAGTTTTGCTTCAGCCTGCGGAGTTCCATGTCTGGGTTCAGGCTGGCATCAGCCTGCCCAGACTTGACCTCAACCAAGAACTTGGTGTCATCAGCGAAGACCTGACTGCGCTGCTCGAATTCTTCTGCCAGGCGGCCAATGACGCTGAGGCTGGCATTCATTTCCCGCCCAAGGGTACGTGGAACCAGCTGGGACGCCCCGCCAATGTGATTTCCATTGCTCTCCCAGCTCTGGTCCACTGATGAGTCAGACATCCTAGGTGTCTCATCCAGAGCAAGACTCTTCTTTGCTACAGATAAGCTTGATTGCAATGATCGCATTTGCTTCTGCCACATTTCCTCCATTGCTTTCATTTTCTGCTCGTACTCTAACCATCGGTTTTCATATTGCTGAAGCCGCTGATGAAGCATCTCATTCTCTTCATCCTTTTCTCGAACTGTGGCCTCAGCCTTTAGGATTCGCCTTTGTAACTCAGCCAAGACCGATGCCTTGATCATAATTTGGTCACCCTCTGCCTCCTAGAAAATTTTTAAGAATGCTTAGATACAGGTAAATAGTATAATGAAAATCTCTGCAGTTCTGGATGCATCAAGCAGGCAAGAGCAACACTATCAGGTACTTGAGGTTTACTTGGAAGATACAGCTCGTGCATGTAAGAGACCAAAGACAGAAATATACCTTCTTTGATTCAAACTCTCTTAAAACGTTCAGTAGATCAACATTGCCGGCACATCTTCGAACAAGACAGCCACGAATACCTTCATATTTATGAAGATAACGAGGAACCAACAACTGTGTCAGATTACCACTTCCATTCCATGAAGTTCTTATAAAATAAGAAGATCAAGAATCTTCGTACCAGATTGTATTACCACTGAAGCCTTCCGGATCTTAATGAAATATCTTCTTGCAAGCCAGCATCTTAGATTTGTCTGCAAAATAGTGGCTGCCCTATGTTTCCTCAACAGAGACGAATACATTTGTCTTGCATTCTCACCACGAATGACTGCAAGTTAAGAATAGTGAGTCCAGTCCATACAGTAAGCTGAGTAGGAAAAGATGTAGCAACAAGAAAATACAGTAAAAATACAAATAGACAGTAGTTTTGAAGAAGTACATGATTGAAGATCCAAAATTCCTCTTATCCGTTCTCTTGCATGAAGACGGGCTTGATGCCCTCTGAAACAGCTTTGAACCCTTAAAATACCATGCAGAGTACGATTCCGAGTATCTTCAAGTCTGCCAATCTTCAGGTCCCAAAAATCACAGGAAACAGTAACAGAAGATAATTGTCATTAAATGCTTAAAAAATGAGTATCATAGAAATGTATAGATAAACATTCCAGGACAACATAACAATATGCGTAATAAATTTTACACAGAAACTGTAAATATATGTAGTATTTAAACATGTAATGTTCATCCAGAGAAACATCAGAGGCCAACAGCTTTACTTGGAAAATACTCATTACCATGGAAATGAATAGATGAAAGCAAAATCCATAGCTGACCTGGCCAGTTCGGAAGAACAATTTTGTGTAGCCAACTTGGTACATCTCAGGCAAAATGTTGAACTGATGAAGAATTGCAACTGAAACACTAAGGGGGTCTTGAGATGCGACATCCTCAAGAAGAAGAAAGCCATACCTGATAAATTGAATCATTAGCTTTTGCAAAAAGAACAAAAAGTTGGCAGAAATTTAAGGTAGTTATTCAGAGATTTGATTTACCGTCGAGCAAACTTCTGATGAGTCATTCTTGTTGGATACCCAGATCTTGAAATCCGGACAACCTCAAGAACCCCACAGCATTTGAGTTGTTGGAGCACAAGTCCTTGTTCGTAAATTGCAGGGAGTTGTAAATTGTTTGGTTTAATGCAACGAATGAAGTGTGGTGTTGTACTTTCAAGTCTTTGCATAAGTTGGAACAACTGTCCCTACAAAATTGTAAACACACCATCAACAAAATTTGATCTGGTTGGTTCAAGATCTAGCAAAATGGTTATTTGGCAGCACAATTTAAATTCCTACCTTAAACTTCATCGCTATACTTAACTTCTGTGAATCAGCAGCACTAGATCTATATGGAATGGATACTGAATTCTCAGATTGAGCAAGCATCTTGGATGCAAATATTTGTGGGAGAGAAGATTTGCATTTGGCAAGGAGCTGAATTGAGTCCATGTGCAACAAATCTCTATTCTTCTCTAGAAAACCCGATGTGTCATACACCACCTGATTATCAAGAAATGGAAATAATGTGACACATGGTAAAAGAAGGATTGGTGTAAGCATGAAGGTGGATATGTGGCAACTTCCAACCTCTCCAGCATAGTGACGGACAACAAAAGCCTTGCCTCTTTCTCCTCTAAAGCAAGAATTAGTGTCAAGATGTTGCTTAAGCTTGTTTGCAAAAGTAAGATCTGTGGCATTGGGGAAAGTAGATTCCTCATCCAGCAGAGACAATAATCCCAGTGGTCTCTGTATCCAGTAAAAGAAGTATGCAAGATAAAGAATGTTAGACAGTAAGAACTTATGTATTTGTAACAGCGTTTCTCAGCCAATTTACAAGATATACACAAACCAAGAGAACTTTACAAAATTACCAAGTTTTCAAATAATAATAAAAACTATGTGTACATAAAAGAAAAAAAGAAATTACCACAACCAGTGTGAATCATCTATAGTGCTATGGAATTCATCAAAATTCAAGCAAGGTAACCCAATCTCATCCCTTGATGGGAACCCAAGGATCCAGTGGTAATAGGCCAGTTGTAGCCTTGTTTTCCTAATACTAGTTATCACCATGGTTTGAAAAACCAGTAACTTCATTTACTTGTAATACTATTATACTGGTCAATGCTAGAACAAGTCAATCCAGCAGTATTGACCAAGTTTTGTAGAAGCCCATTTATCTCTCACAATGAAAATATTTGCATATTGGTATATTCAGAAATTCTTAGATTTAGCTTTGAGCTATCTTTGGACACCTTCTAGCAAAATATTTTCATTGCCACTGGTATATTTTTAACTAGCACATATTTGCTTGATGCAGAATATGAGAAGATGGTAATTACAATGAAGCAAAAACAAATGCAAACGAGGTATAAGCAATGGACTTGTTTTTCTCTCACCAATACTGAATTAAGCACTCTTGTGGGCTTTAGGCAGTATAACTCAGCTTTACTTATATTGAATAAAGTAGGCACTAGGCACATGTTTTCTTTGAGTACTACTTCATTGTGAATTTACAGCATTCTCCATAGACTCGTATAATTCTAGTGACAAGCAGTGAAAAGGATGTAATTGCCCATACTTTCTCAAAGAGATTCAAACAGTCCTGATTGTCCTCAAACTCAACTTTTGCCCAGTCAATGCCATCTTCAACATATTCCTGTTCACAGAAACCTTTTTTTTAGAGAAAATTTGACAGGAAAATCCAGAAATCGTGGTGTGAATAGATAACAACTCTCAAGTCTTCCATTTAGCTAATACAAAGGACTAGAAAATAGCAGGTTCCAAAAGCACATGCAATCCTTTTTTTTCTCAAAGGAAAAAGGAAGAACAACAGAGCTTGTGACACTGCCAGAGTGCCAGTGTAAAACATTATAATAATGCAAGATTTGTGGAACAATGATTCAGTAAGCAATCTTAACGGGATGAAAGTAGCATTAAAAATGTTTAAATATTGTAAACTCCATAACAAAATAAGGGAAGTAGAGAACCATTACTCTAAAAAGTATGCCTGCTAGTATCAATCGAGTAAAAATCACAAGCCTTCAACATGAATCCTGGAAGTTAAACCATAGCAATAACTCACCTCTTGCTCGAGCTTAAACAAATGGCGATTGAAATGTTGTTGTAGCCTCTCATTGGCATAGTTAATGCAGAACTGTTCAAAACTGTTCTTCTGCAAATTTGTAGTATGTCATGAGAAACTATTTGTCAATTAAAATGTGATGAGTGCAGGTTAAAAGGAAGTGCATTACATCAAATGATTCAAAGCCATAGATATCAAGAATACTGATTGATCTCCCAGTTCGACGCTTCCCAACTGAAAGAGACTTGTTAATTTGTTCCACAAGCCACTCAAACAAACTGGCATAGAGTGATTTTGCCAGTGCATCTCTTGTGTCAATTGCCTGCAATATTCAGAGAGGTGGGTGCATAAGAGATGTAAATTTAATAGTACTTTCATGACTACTGTTACCTTGCCTTTAGTTCAGAAACCATACTAACCTGTGAAAGGGTAAGTTTCTGGACAATATTTTCATTATTAACTTTCATATGCCTCTTTGACAAAGCTAAATTAAGATCTTCAATAGTGCAGCCAAGAAGTCTTGCAACCGTTTCCGCAGCTGAAATAGCAGGACCTATTCTGTTAATAAATAAAGTAGTGCCAACCAGTATCTCAAAAAATATCATGATGTTTGAGGAAGGTGGGCAATTCTACGCATATGTCAACAGTTCTCATGTTGAGGCTCAACCTGGCCTAAAACAAGACTGGGATCTATAGTTCACCCTGGACTCTCCTAGTCTCATTGCTGAACTTGCAGTTATCACAATTTTTCCCTTTGCAAATAATATAGATGTTAAGGGTATTAGTGGTATTTCCTATTGCACTAGGGTTTAGTCTTGTGTCCCATTTGTACCCTATATATATTGCCCATGGGGCCTCTTGAATACACATACAATATTCATAACATGGTAAACAAACAAGATAAGATTTCAACAAATAGGCAGGATAGGTTTCAAACTCAGGACCTCATAGCCCTAGACTGTGGTACCAAGTTAAGTTTCATGCACCAGCCATGTTAAGAAAAGCTTGACCTTTTAGGGGAATGCAAGGAATGCAAGCATTTCTACTCAAACTTCAACAAGTACCACTCAACAGTCAACATGGACTCATTATGGGACATGTCAGCAAAATCTGAAATCATCCACACAAACAAACCAGCTTTATTTCACATGGTTCAGTATCTGATTAAGGTTTGTGGAAACTGGAAACGAGCAACTTCAAACTTCAGGATTCCACAAACACAAGTAAAACAAGACAGACCAGAAATCAGTCAACAAAATTCACTGTACAAAATCTTGTTATCATCAGAACACATGCTAAAATGGAAAACTGAAGCTAATTTGCTGAAATGGAGATGAAAACATGGTAGCCAACAACCAAATGAGTATATGAGGGGCAGAAGCAAGTAAGAGACTAGGCATGGCTAATTAGTTATAGTTAAAATCAACTGCTGGTGCCAGGTAGTAACATTGATGCCTTGCAACAGTTAAGTTATTAAATTCTGCAAAATATGGTCAGCACATTATTGAATGAAAACATAAATGCTTTGCTTTACCTTCATCTACAATGATCTCAACATGATTTTCATTATCAGTAACTGTGAAAGAGACATCTCCCAGCCATAGCACCGCAGAAACCATTGCAAAAACATTATCTTGGTCTTCTTTGCTGATATGAACAATGTTCATAGCTTCCTAAAAAAAGTCAACAAACATGATAGCGACAAAGAACAAATATAAATATGGAGTTGCTCCCATGGAATTAGCCTAATATGGCAAAGTCTTATTGCACCCTAGTTAATGTCAAAAAGGGACATTTTCTGTAGAATGAGGCATCAAACATATTATACCGTTACAGTGAGAAACATTTGGGCATCATCCACACCAGCAATTGAATAGCAACAGCTCTGCTTCAGATATTTGTATTCATCCACCTTCTTCAAATTCAACTTCTCTGTATCAAAACATTATAAAGAAACTTTATACAGTTGTAACAGTTTAGTCAAGTACTGTGCAGAGCAAAAGAGAGGAGCAACGTCAGAAGCAACATCAAATTGTCAATAAGATGTGAATATATGGTAGCATAAATCTCTGTTCAAAACTGAGCAGAACAAATAATGGTTCTTTCAATACATATAGAAGGAAAAGGACAAGTTTCAAAACAAGTTTTGAGAGGATATAATTAGATGTCAATTGTCATAATCTGTAATTCTGTATCAAGCAAATAAGCCAGCGAATGAATAATTCAAGAGTGAATGAATAGATTATGTACCTCTGAGAGACATAGGAGCACCAGCACATAGCTGATAAAAAATATGGTAGGAGCGCTCACTGACTGCAGATTGTACAACCCTTGACTGCCATAGTGAAAAAAGGATGCCATATTAGATTACGTATCATGAAACAGAACACTCGTCTTTTATTAAGAAAAGGATAACCACAAGACTACAAGTTACCTTCTCAAGTAGAACTGACCATGCAGTGAGATCATCAGTAAATTTCATCAATCATAGTCACAAAATTAGTATGGAACCAGAAAATGGTAATCATATAGAGCAAAGGTATTTAGTAAATTTTGCGTACATGTTTGAATCATGCCACCACATATTCTTCCAGTTGTACTGAAATGAATTTCAATGAGCTTCCCCTGTAATTGAGAATAAGAATATTTGTCAAACTCTTTGTTCTGCACTGCAGTATTGTGATACCCACAAGAAATAACTTACGAAACGACTTGAATTATCATTTCTTAATGTCTTTGCATTGCCAAAAGCCTCAAGTATTGGGTTGGTCTGTAGAATCTCATATTCTATGCCACTTCCACCTCCAAGAGAAGCCAAATACTGCATAGCGATCTTTGCTGTTTCTGTTTTTCCTGCTCCACTCTCACCACTATATGGAGAGAAAAAAGACAACATGTATTCACTTACTCACTATACTTCATGGCGTACTTAAAATCTAAAATGAAATTAATTGCTCAAATAACCTCAATAAAACAAACAAGTTAAACGAGCAAACTTAACTGTAACTTATTCATTGAAGTAAATAGTTCTATCAGATGAACATTATTTTCTTATCATATTTTCACAGCCCTTTTCCACCACTGTGGCTATTTGTATCAAAGAGGTACAGAAAAACTAGAAGTTTTGGTGTTACAAGAAAAAAAAGGGTGATCTACCACTTTTTTACTGGAACCACCTAATGGAAAAGGTACATGAGATTTCAATGTTGCCTTGTTATTGTATCTCTTGGAAGCCCAGAAGCCCACTAAAGTCCTAATTCTAGTAAGCCAAACAGCAGTGCATCTTTTAATTAATCATCTCAGCAGAATCCTTATGGTGTGAACTTAATTGATGAACAATACAGGCATCTCTATCGATGAGGCAACTAGTATAAGGAAGTATGTTCACCCGTGGGTCACTATTTATTCTGTTCAGCTGATGGGAAAATGCATATTTTATGTGGCTTGACTCCATTTGCTATCATACATCAACTAAAGTACAAGGTTATATTACACTAACAATCCCACTGAATGCTTCTGACTGAAAAAACTTACCAACCTTATGATAATAGACTGGTTAACTTCATCTGTAAATGAACATAACACTTAGTTAAGCTTAGGCATAAATGTAGATGGTACCAGCAAGATAGATGTATCAACAATAGCGTACTGACCTCTTTTCATTTCACAAAGTGCCGAATCTGCTATTGCATATACGTGTGGACTGTCCATTGTTTTATTTCTATATGCATCAATGCATTCATTACCGTATAGTGGAACTTTCTTAAAGGGGTTGACAGCCACCAAAACTGGACCTGCTTTAGTCTACAGTACAACAAAACATCACTAAGAAAGCCATAGAACTCCAGAAGAAAAGACAAAGTTAAGATCTATCCTCACATAAATCATGTCTTGAGAGTATCTGTACTGCAAATTGTACAGCACTGATGGCTCACTTAGATAACTAAGCTGCATAAGATCGTCCACCCCATCAAGAATATCAGGATTTGCAGGTTGAAGGCTCTCCGTTTTCAATCTCAGTACCTGAAATTGGACGATTGAGAGTCAAATCATCGTGCTTTAAAGTGTGTAATAGATCTTCCACAGAGAAATCAGGTTGCTTACTTTCCCTTCAGAAAGCTTTAGTACAGACTCATCACCAGAGGTTGCAAGTACAGTGCACAAGGCCCAATCACCATTTGGTAGCTGACAAAAAACCCTATGCTTCTGCAACAAGTTTAGGGTAGAAGGTGAGTTGGCATTGTACTCCAGGTTGTTAAAGATGAAAGAAAAATTAAATTGCATAATTTCAAAAGTCAATCGATGTTAAATATGATAACTAAGACTAGGTGCTATGTTTCCTGTAGAATATGAACAGGTGAACCTTCAAACAGGCCTGCCCTGCTGAGTTGAGAAATCATACATATAAAGAGTAGAATTGGCTGTCTTAGTAACCAGCTGGATGCTTCTCTTAATGTACTAATTGGTGTATACAATAGCAGAGCTTAAATATGGCAAATAAAGGAACAGAAGATAAGAAGGCATCTCTGCAAATAGAAGTCAAATTTTAATTATGATTCAGCCATCCACTGAGAAATAAATTTCAACATCTTAGTATACACAAAGTCCAATTTAACTGTCAAGTAATGAAGAATGAAGATTGATGAGATGCCACCATGGGCACATGTCAACCCAACCACCATCAATTACCAAAATCACAACAGAAAAAAGTAGGAATAGTTGAAACACCATTAGATGATAAAAATTGTACGGGACCAAGCTTAACTAGTTTACCAAAGCATTAATAGTAAATACTAATAAGTTTCTTACTCCTTGAGAGATGGAATGCAAAGTTTTTGTCTTGCAGTAAAATTAAATCAAAGGTGTCCCCACTCAGAAAATAAAAATACACCACTCCCTCAGGTCAAACTTATGCTATTGTGGTGCTAGGAGCAATCTTCATGACAGATTGCACTGACACATTGCGATAACAGCCTAGAAGGTTAGAACTACAATAGTCACATTCGATTCTCACAAAACAAAATTCACATTCCAACACTCTTGCCACAAGTTTAGCTGACACCTTATTGACATTGCAACAGCAAGTAGCAACATTTAGAACCAGCAATACCATGCACAACAATCTAAAACACATAAAAATCACAACTTGGTAATTGGTATAGCTCAGCCTAGCACTTGTTTTTGCCGGTTACTGGAAAGCAACCTCCAAAAGCAGATCAACTCGCATCAGCATGAATTCCATCAAAACTACACAAAACCTCCGAGTATCAAGTGTTCGGTAATTCACAATCACAAGACATTATACAATACCAACTTACCAAATTTCTAACATCATATCCTCAACAATTCTCACATTTCAAAAGTATCGGAAATAAAAGGAAAAATCAAAGAAAAAGCCCACCTTTTTAGCACCGTAGGAGCTCGTGTCACCCCACTTCGCGTCGCGTGGCGAGGGACCCGCAGCTGCCGTCGGCGACGACCGCCGCGGTGTCGCCGCTGCCGCAGCAGCAGCAGAAGCTGCCGTATCCACCTCCCCTAAACCACCTCCACCCCTCTCCTCCTCCTCCTCCTCCACCTCCTCCGTAGTCGCCGCCTTGGAGCCGTACGGCGAGTCCGCGTCCCCCTCAAACCCCACCACCTCCCCATCCTCCTCCTCCTCCGCCGCCACGGCCCGGAGCCCAACGCCGTTCGCCGCCGGCCCGCCGTGGACGCCACCAGCCGCGGCCGCGGCCGAGTACCTGTAGTCGAGCGGCATCGACCGGGCTGACTGCAGCTTGGTCGGCCGCCTCGCCCGCAGCACCGCCGACTTCCGCACGGACCGCACCTCCACCGACGCCATCGCCGGCCAGCGAGCACGGAATCACCTCACAGAGAACCAAACCCCGGTTCTCCACCGGATCTCCGCCTAAACCACCTCAAATCACTCAGCCCCTCCTCCAAATCTCCTCCCGCTCCCACCCAGCGCCAATCCACGCTCCCACCGAGCAAACACCTCCCAAAACTCCCAAAACCCGCAAAAAATCACAGAACCAGCCGATCTCGCGAACCGCCCAGTCCTCGGCAGAGATGGCGGCACAAGCTCGAGACCCTCCAGATGCGCGCGCCGAGGCTCCTCCTCCTGACCTCCTGCACAGCTCGCGTGAGCCTCCCTCTCTCCCCGAGCGAGGCCAGCGACAGAGACACAGAGGACGGCTATGGCTCGGGAGGGAACGAAATATATTTTAATGGAATTATGGTGGGCTGCCCGCTGCTGCTAATTTCGTGGGGGTAGTTTAAAAATGTTTAAATTTAAGTGGGACCGAGTCGCAGAGGGGGGTGGCCGGGTGGGTGGACGTTTCGCTATTGGGAAGGTTTTGAATCGGCCACATGGCGATCATCAATTAATAAATATAATAAAAATAATTTTGAACCAAACCAATAAATCCAATTAACGACATTTTTTCCGCCCCTATGTGAGTGTGTGGGTCTACGGGTGGAAACCGCCAACGCCGCCGCTCCTCGCCCTCACCTCGGAGCTCTGTGACATTTTTCGCCACCAGCTTGCGACCTCCGCATCGTCGGTGCCATCCTTGCTATCTCTGTGGGCAGCACGGTGGGCAAGGCGAGCGGCACAGGGGTGGGGCGACCGGCGCAATGGACGGGGCGGGACCACGGGAGAGCAAGGGGATTGGGGTGGGACCACGGGAGAGTCGAAGAGGAATGAGGATGGGGAATGCCGAATGCAGATGGCCAGATCGGGATAGGGAGAAATGATGATTGTGGAGAGTGCGAGTCGGTTACGCGTGTTAGTAGACTGGCTAGCTGGGCTAGCCTGGAGGCACAGATGACTATGAAGAGTGTGACTGGAGGACCGTAGACATGAGCTAAGTTAGTCTCGCGAGCGGCTTGATTTTTTTGTAGACTGAGAAAGGAGCTCGGTTTGACACGAAAATTCACGAACTCAAGTTAACTCGTGAGTCTCAGGCTAATTTTCAGCCCTACGTGGGACGGAACAACAGGAGCAGGAACGGGTGGCTAACAGCTGCCTCGGCGTTGTGCTAACGGCGTTGACGGCTACGGCCAAGTCACTGCGAGCCCGGTGTAGGTGTAGCTGTACTGAAAATGGCAGAGCGGCCCCTAACGTTTTCAAAAGTGCAAACGGGTGTTGGAGACGGACGACAGTTGTCCATAGTCTGTAGAACCCCGGTCGCTTGCTTCCACGACGTGTTGTCTAAGGGCCTGTTCTTTTTCTCCGGAGTTGGCGGCTTTTGGCTTTTGCTACAGTACCTAACTTTTAAACGGTGTATTTTTCAAGACGGGGTCTACAAGTTAAACGATGTACACGTTAAAAGCCCAACAACTGTACCATCCAAAATCACAAGTGAGTATCTCTCTCCGTAATCTGTACCGTAAACAGTCAAAATTCAAAAATTTCAGCCAAAAGCCATAAGTCGTGGTCGTTGCCAAACAGGTCCTACACTAAGGTTCTGGAATGGTAAAATTATTTTTTGTTTCTACAAGATTTTTAATTATTTTCTATGAAATTCATGTGTTCCAAGCAATAGATAAGTAACCACAAGATATGTTTTTGACATATCCTGTTTTTGCTTTCTTAAATCATAATAGTTCAGATTTCGGCAAAGAAGGTATTGCCTTGATAGATGGAGCCCTTGCTAAGGCATCCGTTTCCACATAAAATTAGGAATTGCTTTGGTATCTTTGGCCGTTTCAGATAACACGGCTTCTCTATTTCCCTTTTTCGAAGGGAACACAAAAGGAACAGAAAGAGAAACAGGAAAGCTCCATTCAGTTCCAGACAAGTGTTGCATTAGACGTTTAGAAACTACGGAAAGCTACCATTGTTTTTTATGAGTAATACTTAATTAGTAATCAACATAGTGTCTCCTCCTCGAAATACTTAATTAGTAATCAACATAGATTTCGTCAAAGAAGGCATTGCCAAGGATAGATGGACCACGTATCTGACGCACAGTATCCATGTCTACCGAAAACCTTAGGTGGTATTTAGTTAGACTGAATTTTGATAGTTTATGACTGAATTTTTACTGTAACTGGTTGAAATTACACTGTAGCTGATGGTGGCTTATTTGATATAATTAAATTTAAAAAATTTTAAAATAGAAAAAATGAATTAGCCTATCACGTATAATACAAACGAATACGGAAAAAAAGAAAGGATAAAAAATCAAAATAAACTAAAAATCAGAAAATGATAAAATTTAAAAATAATAAAAAATAAGTTAAAAGTCAGGAGCTTAAGCTCAAACGAACGAGGCTTGTAAGAAAGGATCAGTTAAGGGCTGATTCTGCATTATGCACGCACTTTGCAGGTGGCACCATGCGTCAGTGTAAAGCGAATTTACAAGTCGATGCGCAACGCAACCAATCCCATAAAACTGGACCATGCCTATCACAGACAGGAGGACCCCACCAGGCAACCGGACCACCTGTCAGCGACACACGAGGTAGAACCTTTCTCCAGGGAGCTATCCGTCTACCACGTGCACAGAGTTAACGCCACAGTGAAATGACTCTCCAGCCCCTACATTTTAGAGGTTAGCAGTAGGGGTAGAATCGGAAATTCGCGCGCGAATATATTACTTTATCTTTCCAAGGTTCAGGAGGTCGAGCATACATGTGACGCGGGCGAATAACGCAACGGTAGCTGGTAAACAAGTGCCGACCTCTGACGGTACGTAGCCGAGACAAGCTTGTCCAACGTCTCGTCACGATTTGAATGGCAGCCGCCGGATGGCGATCGGATGGGCGGGACAGTCTGGGTTTTCTTCTCTTTTTATCGTGGTCGGGAACACGAGGCAGCCGGCAGGTCCCAAAGTGCGGCTCGGGAGAACGGGTCTATGTAAGCCACAGGATGGCAACCCATTGGCCTGGGTTGTTTCGAGCCATTTAAAATTCGGTTGCTCGAGATACCTATCCGCGCCGTCCAAATGGCCGGTTTTGTTTTAGAGCGGCTTCAAATTCAATATTTGTTTATTTCAAATCGAGCAACACTCGTGTTAGGTGTGTGTAACGTTTCATTATTGTTTATTTCAAATCGAGCAACACTCGTGTTAGACATAAAAAAGGGCTCATAGTCATATAGCTTAGGTATGTGTTTTTTTACTGAACGCGCATGTATAGATATACTCCTTAAATTGATGAACACCAGCTCGAAATCTAAGGCTTAAACACTAATGGACTACGTGCACGTCTGTACACCTAGCCAATCTGGTCACATGCTAGCTTCCAACATTTTTAATTTTTTGCATGAGCAACTTAACAAGTTGACCATGTCAAGCTGCTTCTTGGTTGTGGCTACGTGAAATCTTCATTTTCTTTTTTTTTATCACGCATTAGGGGATATCAATATGAAGGAACCTAACTCTCAATTAATGCTAACAGTAAAATCAAGCTTAATTAACAGGAATTAAATGGCAATTAAGTTAATAGCAATATAGTGAATTACAGGAAAATGAACTTGGCTCTTACAAACAAACTAAAATCATTACAATGCTTGATCGTTTACAAGAATACAATAAGCATCAATAAATAAATAAATTACATTACAAGTATTGCATTAAAATAATAAAGAAATATTACATCTGCATCATTTTAGAACCAAAAGCTTAAAATAAGAAGATACAAAAAGAGGGAAGATTGATTTTTTTTTACCAAAAGCTTAAAATCCAAACAAATTGGATTTCCATAGAATTTTTTACTTTCTTAGCTTCATATGAGTTATAAGTACTATTTCAAGCCAAGATACAAAAAGAAATTTGGCTTAAATACTCAAACTCATCATATGCAAGAATGGCTCATTTGAGGTCAATACTAGTTTTTGGGTGAGTTTTAAATGAGTATAGCTTTTCAACGATTGGTCTTTTGAGAAAATGTGAAACTAGAGAAATATTTAAAATGACCAACCCTTTGAGTTTTGTATTGACCACTTTTTCAAAAACTTAATGGGTTTTAATTTAAGAAAATATGTCATTTAATCCAAAAATCAAGATCATATTCTTCATTTTGGGGCCAAATTTTTCTTTTGATTTCTAAAATAGAATTTTTTACTCAAAATGCTTTGGAAACATTTAAAATGAATATTTTAGTACTTTTTCTAGGCTTTCACAACCTTCAGCCTTTTAAACAAGATTTTTTATTTTTAACCAAAAAAGCTCTTTTGAAAAGGTAATCTTGCATATTGTTAGATTTTCGCTCCATGTAAACAAAAAGAAGCAAATGAGAATGAAACACATTCATTCATAAGATCTATAAAATATTTTGGGTAAATTGGGTAACATAGTTTTCTTAATAATAATGCTTTATCCCTTTTAAGATTAAGCCCAAAAGTAATTATATAGGTTTTTCACAAAGAAAAACTTGCCCTTACATAAAGGGTCTTCTTGGTATTTTCTTTTTCCTTTGACACGATGGGTAAGTAGATAATTTAACAGAGGAACCCAAAACCGGTAGAGAGTCCCGAAGTGGGGGATCCAAGGCGTATATATTAGCGCAGGTGGAGTATTGGGTGAAGAGATAAACGGTCCAACCAACATCTAAATAAGGTCAATGGGTGCGGAGCTGAGTCGTCGAGAGATAGGGTATCATTATCTGTATCTCCTTTTGTATCTAAATAATTGTAATTAAGACCTTAGCACTACGTGGCTAACTGTTGTAATAAAGCACAATATCTAACTATAGTTATGTTGCGTAACTCTGATAAAGCTTATTATTAGTTGGAACGGTGTTTTACCGAGCAAACGAATAATAATCTGTTGCCTAAGTGTTATTACCCCTGGATAATGGGTGGGTTCTTTTGGATTATGGTTTTGGCTTTTGTCTTATGGTTTTTGAAATTTGGCTGTTCGCGAGTGGCAATACACAGAGGGAAACAGTCGCATGTGATTTTGACCAGTATACCTGAAGTCAGTACTTTATCCACTATAATCTACCTGTAAGCTCTGCCTTAAAAAATGTACCGTATAAAAATTAATTACTGTAGTAGAAAATGATAAGCCAATGACTAAATCCAGCCGAACCCACCCAATGACACGGGCGCCACACGATCTACCTTCAATTTTTACATCTTGACATGGTCGTTTTCAAATATCTAAAATCAGGTCAGTTCAATACGGCGTATTATTGGTGAGGATATTTGCCAGCACCGCACAATAGATATGGGTAAATACTGCAATATATACATCGCTATGCCTTTTTTCCCGATGTTTACACGACGAACTAATTAAGTGCTCTCTAAATATCCAGCTTGTCAGGAAGAGGATTAATGATTGAAAAATATCCTGCATGATTGTAGAGCGGCACTGATCAAATCGTACTCGGTTTGCTTGTGTTGTCGGAACTGGGATTTTGGAAAAGGTCCACTACAATAATTGCTTCTCCGTTATCCGGAAATAGAGAGACAAATCAAAAGCAAACTCAATTTCAGAATTACTTGTTCTCCTAGACGACTAAGTAGTAATAACCTATCATGCATCATACATAACCACATATTGCTAATTAGTTGGAATATTCCTTGGTAACTTGACAAAGATCACTGGTCAGCTTGGCAACCTGAATTTGCAGTGTAGCCAGTTGTACTAGAACTCACTGCAGGGCACAGGTGCATTTCAATTTTTACCAATTGAAAAAGGAATGGAAAAATTGCCATACAAATTAATTGAAGTGGCATGTTACTCTGCTAGGAGCTGACAAGTACTGCATTGAGCCCACATGATCCCAACAGCCTATTTAAGTACCTAACATTTTGTGCAGCACACCTGCCTGTATATTTTTATTATGCTGGTCCTGAACTTTTGCTATTGTATAAGATAGGACACCTTTTACTAGCTACAAGTACTGACATATTAGGATGATGTGTGCAAAATACACCCTAGATGCATGGTGTACTTTAGTATAATTCAGATCAGTCTTAAAATCTGAAAAAGAAGCACAATTCCCAAAAGCACCTTTATAGTTTAGGCTGTGATCGTTTCGGCTTCAGCTTCTGGCTTCTGACTTATTTTTCACTATTTATAAATTCGTCTTTTTCTGAACTTTTGGCTTTTTTGAGCTTTTTTGCCCGTTCTTTTTTTTCCCGTATTCGTTTGCGTTGTCTGTGATGGACTAACATATTTTTTATATTTTTTAATTTTTTTAAATTTAATTATGTTAAATAAAACTCTATCAGCTACAGTGTTTTTTCAGCAAGCTACAGTACTTTTTAACCATAAGTCACCAAAAATAAGCTCAAATGATCACCACCTTAATCTCCCTTCCAAATGGGATCACGAGAGACGGATCATTTGGTGCACATGCAGGGACGAATACTTGTCATGTTGACCCCTACTTTTTTTCAGTACGGTGCCAAGCTTAATAATATATGTAGCGTGCCCTTTTTTCTAGTCACAGCATAATTAAGTCGTAAGTAATTAATCAACCTCGTGCTCTCGATCGATCGGCGTACAGGGTACAGTACGTCGTTAGGCTTGTGCCTGCGCTAGTGAGGCCTGAGCTAGCTTTTCTCACGAGCTCCCTGTGAAGGGTCATTGATGAAGGCTTTTGTTTTAGACATGCATAATACTTAAGTTAGGAATACGGGAAAAAGATCCGATAAAAAAGCTCAAGAAAAAAAACAAAAAGCGAGAAAAAAACGTAATTTAGGAATAGTAAAAAATAAGTCAGAAACCAGAAGCTCAAATCGAAATGAGCGGGACCTAAAGTGAAGAGAAAAGGATGTTCTTAGGCACGCTCCGAACGGTTTCAATTTCTGGTTTATTGTGGCTTTCGGTTCATTTAAGTTAGAAGCCACTTGTTACGGCCGGCTTCTAATTTAGGTTTATTTTAGGTTTTTTTTGTCTTTTTGTCTTTTATTCTTTTGCATTTGCATTGTTCGTGATGATATAACGTTTTTTCTTTTCTTTATTTTTTTTAAAAAAAATTAACAACTGCTATAGTCAGATCCATAAGCCACGGGGCCTAAATTTAGGGATTCATTCAGATCCTGTGCTTGTTCTAATATACCGTACGGGCTTGCATGCCATTTCCCAACTCTAATAAATACTCTGCTTGGAAGATGGATTCTCCACGTAAAGATTAATGTACGACAACGTGCGCCGCAGATTGATCTCAGAAATGTTTCGAGCTGCACAGCTTAAGTTATGATCATTGTTTTCTGATCAGGTGCATCCAGTTAAATTGAAAAAAAGGAAAACAGGGCAAAATCATAACGCCTTTCAATTCTTCCCCATCTGTTCGATCTCTCCACAGGCTGCTCGTGGTTCTCTTCCACGGGTTACTCGATCGTGTGGACTGTGGAAGCTTGATTTTGTCAAGTAAATAGACTTGTCATGTATTACACCGCTAATGCGACACGTGATAAGCGTAAAATTAAATGTGCAACTTAACGCCCGTGTTCCGGTGGCTATTGGACGTAGAAGGTGGTGATCGGTTCGGCTGAAAGGTTATGGTTGAAAACACTGTAGCTGGCTGAAAAAACACTGTAGCTGACAGAGGCTTATTTAACATAATTATATTTAAAAAAATTGAAAAATATAAAAAATTTGTTAGCCCATCACAGACAACGCAAATGAATACGGAAAAAAAGAACCGGCAAAAAAGCTCAAAAAAAAGCCAAAAATTCAGAAAAAAATGAAATTATGAATAATACAAAAATAAGCCAGAAGCCAGAAGCTCAAGCCATGTTGAACACCACCGAAGAAAGATATCGGGCTTGTTCTTTTTTTTATTTCAGCTTATGATTTAGAGCTACGATCTATATTTTTTGATTGTTGATGAAAAGACTATAGAGACATAAATAACTTACATGCAGTTTTGACTAATATAAATGAAGTCGCTACAGTGTGTGTTATACTTAACTTATAGACACTGTCTTGAAAATACAGATCATCTAAAAGTTAGTTAATGTAAAAAAAATCAAAAAAATAGTTTTTAGAAGTTGAAAAGAAGAGGCACATCAACTACCCTATGCCAGTCTTTTTTTTTTCAAAAAAAGCTATGCCTGTCAGGTGCGTATAGTTGATCAAAGTTGTTTATGGGACCTGGTACCCGTAGGCCGTAGCCAACTCTGATCCACCTACACATACCACTCTGTCAGCGAACTCACTAAAGCCCCGACGTGAGGATTAATTCTGTACAGATTGCATTGTCTTCTTCAAAATTCTTATAAACTTTTATGTAAATTTTGTATGAAATTCCGCGTTCCAATCTGTCCGGTTCAGCAAATTACTTATATTGGACTTACGTTAGGAGGAAAAGGAAAATGCTTATTGGCGACTAAATATTGTGCATTCTATACTTGGAGTCTGAATTAGGAACATACATAGGGCCTGTTTTTTTTTTGCCGCGGCTTATAGCTTTTGGCTGAAATTTTTGAATTTTGGTTGTTTACGGTACAGATTACGGAGAGACCGGTACTCACTTTTACGATTTTGGCTGGTATAGATTTTGGATTTTTAACGTGTACTACGTTTAATTTGTAGATCCCGTCTTGAAAAAATACTCCGCTTAAAAGTTAAGTACTGTAACAAAAACAAAAAGCCGTCCGACTTTTGACTTACCGAACAGGCCCATATGCTACTAGCTACCTTAACAGCAGTAAGTATTATGCATGTTAGAAGTCAGAAGAATATTCTAGTCCAATTTCTCACGAGAAGGCTAGCTAGCTAGCCAGGTTCTTGCACCCTCTCCAATCCATGTCACGGAAAGCGACTGTGCCAGCCAATATTCCTTGTTCCACGCACGCATGAATGAAAAATTGCCTTCTTTCTCAAGAAAAGAAAGGAACAAACCACCTTCTTGTAATGGAAAGGTCTCATCCAGGAAACATATCACCTAACCTGCAATCAAACGATGATATTGCACTGATCAATGATAGGTTCCAAGCTTGCAACTGATGATCCACTGTTCTGTCCGTTGGCTTGCTGTCTCGCGCTGATGTTAAGATTCCCATCACTTTCTCAAGTTTGTGAAATCTTTTATGATATGGATACATGTGGTTTTGCATTTTGGCAATCTTTTATGATAGTTTTTCAAGGTAATTTACTAATTTTTACAGGCCACACAGCACAACCACTGCAATGCATGGTGAAAAAACCTTAGGGTCTCCTTGGAGGCAGGGTTCTCACTATCTATCTATTATCTTATTTAAGCAAACAAAAAAGAAACCACAACGTTCGCTTTCAAGGGCTAGAAATTACAGCGTTACTCCAAGGAAAAAGACAAAGATCTACACCATTGATTGTGGTAGGTCTAGATTATAATAATCTAAATTAAAAGAAAGAGTCCATGCCAAGTACAAAAAATATCTAAAATTTGGAATTAAAAAGATCTAAATATAGTCTCAAATAAAAGATAAAAATTAGAAGTTGCATTTATACACAAATTCCAACACAAAAATAACTAAAATTCCGAATAAAATATAAAATAAATTTACCAATTTGATTTCCATATGAATTCCTAGGTAAAATATCTTAATAATATAATTCAGAAAACAAACAAAAAAGAGCAAATGGATAGAATAAAAAATAACTTAAATTTAGAATAAAAATAAAATAAAATTAGTATTTTGATTTGCGTACGAATTACTACGTAAAATCTCTAAATAAATATAATTAAAGTAAAATATGAATTCTATAAAAAAACTGAAATTCGGAATTAAAAATAAAAATAAAATTAGCAATTTGATTTCCATATGAATTCCAAAGTAAAATATCTAAATAAATATAATTTGGAAAAAATAAAAAAAAATTAGCAATTGGATCTGTACACAAATTCCAACAAAAAATAACATAAATTCGAAATATAAAATAAAATCAGCGTTTTGATTTTGATATGAATTCCAAAGCAAAATTCTTAAATAACTATAATTTAGAATAAAAATTTAAGAAAAATTACAAATTGGATGTGTATACGCATTCCATAGAAAACTAAAATTCGGAATGAAAGATAAAATAAAATTAGCAATTTGATTTTCATACAAAAATCTCTAAATAAATATAATTTGAAAAAGAACTATGTAAAAATTAGCAATTGGATATGTATATGAATTCCAACCCAAAATAACTTAAAGTGCTAATTTTTCTTTAATTTTTGCTCTGAATTATAGTTATTTAAGAATTTTACTTTGGAATTCGTATCAAAATCAAAATAACTAAAATTTAGAATAAAATATAAAATAAAACTAGCAATTTGATTTCCATTTGAATTGCTGAGTAAAATCCCTAAATAAATATAATTTGGTATAAAAATTAAACAAAAAATAGATTTATTTATGAATTCTAACCAAACATAACTGAAATTCGGAATAAAAGATAAAATAAAACTAGCAATTTGATCTCCATGAGTTGTATCAGTGGTAGTAGTGCTATACTGCCTGTTCTACAGAAAATAGATTTATTCTGACAGTTTCTGCATCACTCGAGCTGTAGGAAAGAGATCCAAACGCCTTCTAGCTAATTTGCTTATGCATTATCTACTTATTCATTTTTAAATATTTTCTTTTAAAAAGTAATAATGTCAAAAGATCGATCATGCACACATCAAAACGCATCAAACCCCTATTACACCGCGCAGGTTCCCCGGCCGCTGGAGAAGCCACGTCGGCCGCTGCTCGTCCGCTGCCGTGTTGGCCGATTTCACGACGGTCGGGAGGTGATTCCTTCGTATTTTTCTGAAATTACGTACAGGTCCTTGGTTCTCGCAAAAAAGTCCCTGCCCGTTTTTTCCCCTCCCTTTTGCGTTATGGCCCCCCGCGGTTTCTGAAATTACGCACGGGTCCTCGTTTATTTATGTACAGATCCCTCCTGCGGTTTTTTATTTACGTACAGGTCCTCGCTTTTTTTCAAAAAAACCCTTTACCTTCCTCAAAATTACACATATGCCCTTGGATTTTTTTTTAATAATTCCTCGCGATTACGGTGCCTGACGCGGCGTGGCGCCGCGCCTACGAGGCTAGTAATTGTTTAAGTAACATGATCATGTGTGTCCATAAAAGTGCAGACCCCATCTGGTCTGGACTTGCTATGCATCACGCATGCATGCATGAATGCCGCAGCAACACCCCATCCATCACTCACTCGGCATGCATGCCGTGCACATGACATGAATATTTTCTTCTCCTAGCCCAAAAGTAAAAAGACCCGATGGAAAGTTCCATTGGAGATTGCGAACGCAATGGATGCATCGATCTCCGGACATCTGGCCCCGGCCAGTGGCGAAGCCAGGAATGAAATTGAGGGTGGACTAAACTATTTATAGATTTAAATTAAGTTGACACAAAATTAGTCTTTTACTCTTATAAAATTTCAAATTCATATAGAAATTATAAATTGGATGGAGGCAAACAATAAAAAATAGAGAAATAGAAAGTAGATACCTCGATAATAGAAAGCGTCATGAGTGCGAAGTAGCGATAAGTCACTTACGTATAAATATATCAAAATTAGTAATATAATAGAAAATTATAAATGACAATGAAAATTTAGATCATATGAAACATACCAGAATTAAGCTAATTTAAATCACGAGACAATAGAAACAAAAGGTGACATCTTTTTTCACACTCTATCCAATGTTCTTATCATTTTCACGGTGGGGGGCTCGGTGGCGGCGGTGCCTTCGGGGCACGTGCAGGACCACATCATCACAGAGCGGCGGCGAACGGAGAAGATCAACTAGAGGTTCATCGAGCATTCCACTTGCAGGACCACATCATCACGGAGCGACGGCGGAGGGAGAAGATCAACTAGAGGTTCGTCGATCTCTCCATCGTCATCCCCGGACTTAAGAAGATTCATATGTATTTCACTTTATTTCTTCTTTTTTTCTTTGAGTGATTATCTCTTCTTTAATTCTATGATTTTCACTACTCTTCATCCTCTTCTTCTTCTTTAATTTTATGATTTACATATATTATTTCACTTTCTTTCTTTCTTTGATTGATTAATTAATTCTTTTTTAATTTTACGATTTCACTTCTTAATTTTATGATTTTCACTTCTTCTTCTCCTCCTCTTCTTTAATTTCATGCTTGTTGTTAACATTCCCATTAAGGAGAGTTAGCTTCTCTTTGAGTTTGTTAATCTCTCTTTTTATTTTTCTCTATTTTTATATTTTTACTATATACAAAATTACCACCGGGGGAGGTGAGGCTCAAGCCTCACTAAGCCCCCCGGTGGCTACGCCCCTGGCCCCGGCGATCCGACTTGGGGCCCGGTTTCTGTAGATCGGTGGGATGGGCAGCAGGGAGCGGTGAAAAAAAGCTTCAGGGTTGTTGCTTGTTTGAATTTGTTTTCATTACACTCGTTAATTGGCTAAATATTGAATGAGTCGGTTTTGAATGAAATTAAATTTTACTCTAGCTTGCTCGTTAGACTGATTCTAAAAATAATTCTAAACTATCAATAAAATGGTATTAAATCAAACTATGTTAATTTCGGGAAAAAAACTTGATAATACAAGCATCTGGCTCGATGTCCACCTCTAGCGGCAGGCCGCTCTGGGCCCACCGACACAACCAGAAAAGAACAAGACAACAGGCCACGCATAGGAGTGTTTGATTCGACTTTAATCACTTCCGCCACCTCCATCGTCTCCATCTCTTCTCACTGCCGCCGCCTCCACCTCATCCTGCCGCCTCCACCTCGTCCCGCCACCTCCGCTCGTCGCTGTCTCTTCTCCCTTGGCCCCACCTGGCTGCCTCCTTCGCCTTCGCCATCCTCCGCACCGACCCCTGCCTCCGCCTTATCTTGTTGCCTCCGCCTCCACCTCATTCCGCCACTTCCGCTCGCCTCGTCCCTTCTCCCTTGGCCCAACCGGTACCGTCTCCACCTCTACGCCATCCCCCACCACCTTCGCCTCTCGCCGATCGCCGACCCGCCGATGCCGGCCTTTCTCCCTTGGCCCCGCTTGCGCTCGCTTCCCGACGTGTTGCCTCTACCTCAGCGCCGCCCCCACCGCCACCTCTGCCTACGCGCCAACCATCGCCTCCATCCCCTCTGACTCTACGCTGCCTCCGCCTCTAGCCACCTCCCGTCACTTTGAAGAATTTAGACTTATCATTATAAGTTAATGATATATTTTGATAATTAATAACAATCATATTATGAAACTAATATTTTTATTGAGTTGGATGAATATGTAACGTCCCATGATGATGAAGAGTTTGATAGCCTCATGTGTTGATTGTCATCGATCACGCAAATGATATCATGTATTGTGGCTAAAGTTAAGAACCCGGACTTGAAGTAGGGATGTTAATCATCAAGCTTCAAGAGGATGTACAAGGCAAAGTTATAGCTAGCATAGGTTAATAATGTGTTTCTTAGTCGTTTGCTGGTTTTGGTGTTTGGAGAATAATCGGGTTGCTAGTATAGATTGCCATACTATTAAGAGGGGTCTTAACTAGTAACTTGAGTGTGTCATGTATTTATAGCTCATTTGATTTGCTCTAGCTCTCTATTGCATGATGCTATCATTTGCGAATAAGTTTTGTAAATAGTTAAGACTTATGTATAATCTTTATAACACACGACTTAAATTTACGAATGTGTTTTACAAACGGTTCGAGTCCATATCCCTAATCCTTGTGGCATGATTATAAAATGTATAAATGTATTTTGTAACTTGTTATGAATCATACTTTGACTCATGTGTGCATGGTACTACGATTTGTAAATGTGTTTTACAAATTTATTGAAATACACACACTTTGTCTCTACTGGAAAATGCAATATGGTATGACTGACTTCATGAGAGTGGTCGGACCGGCCGTGCGTATGATCGCCTATGTGTGGCGGTATGACCGAGTGGTCTCGATCGATTATGCGTGTCGACAACCGACTAGCCACAATCTAATCGGCTCCATGAAAGCGGTATGACCGAATCATTGCTGTACAAGTGGGAATTTTTGCTGGTAGTTTTTTCAGATAGCATTGTTTTTGAAAATCAGTTGAGCGATCTGACTGGCCTGTGTGGCAATCCAATCGGACCCGACGGTCCTACTGCACCCTATGTGGGCGAATATCGATAGAGAGTGTAACGATAAGTTTTTTAGCTGTTGCAAGGGGGCGGTAGTACCGGTCATTAGTTGGCTGTAGTATCAGCCTCAGGCTGATTTTGCTGATTTCTTGCTCCAATTGCTATTTTATTGGTGTGAGGTATAAATATCCCCTTGTAGCCGATTGAGGATTCAAGTAAGCATTGCCGACTTATTACTCTTAGAGGTTGTCGACTCCTAGACAATGTTGATACGTTGTGATCTGGTGATCTTCTCAAGAAACTTACAAGAAGGCTCGACATGTTGTGAAGGTTGGAACTCACCTACCCAGAGTGGGAAAGAGCTACCACTAGTAAAAATTAAGGTATTTGGCTTAATTCATGGAGCCGGTTCAATTAATTTGATCTTATTTTATTATGGATTAGGGGAGACTGGTAAGTCTCATAACACCACAATAAAAAGAGGTCATGTCAATTGTAGTTTGCTTCTTTGTGCCATTTATATTCTTGCAATTTATATTCATAGAATTGAATTGATTGCTTGCCACCTAGGATTACAAACTTTAATATAGACTTAAGGTGTTGATGCACATAGGTGAAACTAGACGATTTAGGTCTTAATTATGCAAAACCAATTTGATTTATAGTTCTGCATATAAATTCAGTTTTAGCCAAATATAATTTCAAAAGCGTCTATTCACCCCTGCCTAGTCAAGATCCTCGACCTTACACGCTTCTTCTTCTTCTTTTATCTATTTTCATTTTACTTTTTTTTGGATATATACCAATTACTAGTGTAATAATGGATCATAGTCTGTGCAAGGTGTTATAATTTACACAATTTGTATATTTGCTCAGCTAAAAACCAAAAGCTCTAGCCAAGTCAAATATCGATACCTCCACCGCTCGTTTCAAAACAACGAGATACAAATTAAAAATCGAAGCTACACCGTTTCAAACGCCCCCACCCGCAGATAAAGAGATAGATGCAAAGGTTTCATTCAGAATTTTGTACGCTGCGATTTCCTATAAACAGTTAACTACGGGCTGATCATATGTATTACATACCTAGCTACCCGAAGCATATATGCATGCACTGCACAACGTAGTGATGATCTGATTTGATGGACCGTTTAATTTGCTGTTTCCCGACAAATGAAACCCCTAGGTGGATGGATGACAAGAGCCTTTTATCTGTCACGTTCCTCTCTGCGCCTGCGGTCCTTCCTCTCTTGGATATATAGTTGGATCGATCTCGATCGCTCGATCAACGCATGATGCGTTAGATTATGATAGGTACGTACGTTTCGATACATTAGCTGAACCGTCTGCGTCGATCTTCGGGCATGTTCTTTTTAGCTGCAGTTTATAGTTTTTGACTGAAAATTTTAAATTTTAGCTGTTTACGGTACATATTAAGGAGAGATCGATACTTACTTGCGATTTTAACTGGTACAGATGTTAAGCTTTTAACGTGTACTACGTTTAATTTATAGACCTTGTTTTAAAAAAATAGTCCATTTAAAAATTGGTATTATAACACTACAAAAATCGATCTATTTGTACCCTGCCAAACACCTCCTTCACCGGGCCTGTGGCTAGCTAGGTCCGTATAATTTCGGCGTGTGTGACCATGTTTTAGTTGAAAGCAAACCACGCTGATGCGGATGTGCGCCATCCTCCGCACCGACCCCTGCCTCCGCCTTATCTTGTTGCCTCCGCCTCCACCTCATTCCGCCACTTCCGCTCGCCTCGTCCCTTCTCCCTTGGCCCAACCGGTACCGTCTCCACCTCTACGCCATCCCCCACCACCTTCGCCTCTACGCTGATCGCTGACTCCGCGTCGATGCTGGCCTTTCTCCCTTGGCCCCGCTTGCGCTCGCTTCCCGACGTGTTGCCTCTACCTCAGCGCCGCCCCCACCGCCACCTCTGCCTACGCGCCAACCATCGCCTCCATCCCTCTCGACTCTCTGTGCCTCCGCCTAGCCACCTCCGTCACTTTGAAGAATTTAGACTTATCATTATAAGTTAATGATATATTTTGATAATTAATAACAATCATATTATGAAACTAATATTTTTATTGAGTTGGATGAATATGTAACGTCCCATGATGATGAAGAGTTTGGATAGCCTCATGTGTTGATTGTCATCAGATCACGCAAATGATATCATGTATTGTGGCTAAAGTTAAGAACCCGGACTTGAAGTAGGGATGTTAATCATCAAGCTTCAAGAGGATGTACAAGGCAAAGTTATAGCTAGCATAGGTTAATAATGTGTTTCTTAGTCGTTTGCTGGTTTTGGTGTTTGGAGAATAATCGGGTTGCTAGTATAGATTGCCATACTATTAAGAGGGTCTTAACTAGTAACTTGAGTGTGTCATGTATTTATAGCTCATTTGATTTGCTCTAGCTCTCTATTGCATGATGCTATCATTTGCGAATAAGTTTTGTAAATAGTTAAGACTTATGTATAATCTTTATAACACACGACTTAAATTTACGAATGTGTTTTACAAACGGTTCGAGTCCATATCCCTAATCCTTGTGGCATGATTATAAAATGTATAAATGTATTTTGTAACTTGTTATGAATCATACTTTGACTCATGTGTGCATGGTACTACGATTTGTAAATGTGTTTTACAAATTTATTGAAATACACACACTTTGTCTCTACTGGAAAATGCAATATGGTATGACTGACTTCATGAGAGTGGTCGGACCGGCCGTGCGGTATGACTGCCCTATGTGTGGCGGTATGACCGAGTGGTCTGATCGATTGCGTGTCGACAGTCTGACTAGCCACAATCTAATCGGCTCCATGAAAGCGGTATGACTGAATCATTGCTGTACAAGTGGGAATTTTTGCTGGTAGTTTTTTCAGATAGCATTGTTTTTGAAAATCAGTTGAGCGATCTGACTGGCCTGTGTGGCAATCCAATCGGACCCGACGGTCCTACCAGACCCTATGTGGGCAGTAATACTGATAGAGAGTGTAACGATAAGTTTTTTAGCTGTTGCAAGGGGGCGGTAGTACCGGTCATTAGTTGGCTGTAGTATCAGCCTCAGGCTGATTTTGCTGATTTCTTGCTCCAATTGCTATTTTATTGGTGTGAGGTATAAATATCCCCTTGTAGCCGATTGAGGATTCAAGTAAGCATTGCCGACTTATTACTCTTAGAGGTTGTCGACTCCTAGACAATGTTGATACGTTGTGATCTGGTGATCTTCTCAAGAAACTTACAAGAAGGCTCGACATGTTGTGAAGGTTGGAACTCACCTACCCAGAGTGGGAAAGAGCTACCACTAGTAAAAATTAAGGTATTTGGCTTAATTCATGGAGCCGGTTCAATTAATTTGATCTTATTTTATTATGGATTAGGGGAGACTGGTAAGTCTCATAACACCACAATAAAAAGAGGTCATGTCAATTGTAGTTTGCTTCTTTGTGCCATTTATATTCTTGCAATTTATATTCATAGAATTGAATTGATTGCTTGCCACCTAGGATTACAAACTTTAATATAGACTTAAGGTGTTGATGCACATAGGTGAAACTAGACGATTTAGGTCTTAATTATGCAAAACCAATTTGATTTATAGTTCTGCATATAAATTCAGTTTTAGCCAAATATAATTTCAAAAGCGTCTATTCACCCCGTCTAGTCAGCATCCTCGACCTTACACGCTTCTTCTTCTTCTTTTATCTATTTTCATTTTACTTTTTTTTGGATATATACCAATTACTAGTGTAATAATGGATCATAGTCTGTGCAAGGTGTTATAATTTACACAATTTGTATATTTGCTCAGCTAAAAACCAAAAGCTCTAGCCAAGTCAAATATCGATACCTCCAGCCGCTTCTGTTTCAAAAACAACGAGATACAGCTAAAAATCAGAAGCTACAGCCGTTTCAAACGCCCCCACCCGCAGATAAAGAGATAGATGCAAAGGTTTCATTCAGAATTTTGTACGCTGCGATTTCCTATAAACAGTTAACTACGGGCTGATCATATGTATTACATACCTAGCTACCCGAAGCATATATGCATGCACTGCACAACGTAGTGATGATCTGGATTTGATGGACCGTTTAATTTGCTGTTTCCCCGACAAATGAAACCCCTAGGTGGATGGATGACAAGAGCCTTTTATCTGTCACGTTCCTCTCTGCGCCTGCGGTCCTTCCTCTCTTGGATATATAGTTGGATCGATCTCGATCGCTCGATCAACGCATGATGCGTTAGATTATGATAGGTACGTACGTTTCGATACATTAGCTGAACCGTCTGCGTCGATCTTCGGGCATGTTCTTTTTAAATTGCGGTTTATAGTTTTGGTGAAAATTTTAAATTTTAAATTGCTTACTGTGACATATTAAGGAGAGATCGATACTTACTTGCGATTTTAACTGGTACAGATGTTAAGCTTTTAACGTGTACTACGTTTAATTTATAGACCTTGTTTTAAAAAAAATAGTCCATTTAAAAATTAGGTATTATAACACTACAAAAAATCGATCTATTTGTACCCTGCCAAACACCTCCTTCACCGGGCCTGTGGCTAGCTAGGTCCGTATAATTTCGGCGTGTGTGACCATGTTTTAGTTGGAAAGCAAACCACGCTGATGCGGATGTGTGGGAGTTAATGGACCACTGCTGCACAGCGCCGCAGCATGTGGCAATTGCATTGCATGCATGATGCTGCACCAACCTAGCTAGGCGTTGTACGTACTTACGTACGTAGCCTTTCAGTGCAAGAACAGGACATGGGATATTAATGGCTGGTTCGGCAGGGCTTTGTGGTTTTGAGTTTTTGATTTTGCTATAGTAGCTAGCTTTTAAATAATATATTTTTTTAAAGTGAGATCTACAAATGAATTGTAATAGACACTGTACCGACTTCAGCTGTACTGGCCAAAATCACATATAACTATCTTCCTCTTCGTAATCTCTCATAAACAGTCAGAATTTAAAAGTCATAAGCTGTAGTAAAAAAACCTACATAAGCATAGAGTTAGTTATAAGCTGTCCTTAATTAAACACCTACTGGCTACGATGCACGTACGTACGTAATGATAGTTAGGTTGGGCGCAGCCTTCGCATTAATTTAATCACTGGACTAGTGACCAACATATGTAGGGAGTACGTCCATGCATGTGCCAATTAACATGTACAAATTAACCCAGATTAATCTCCATAAAATTTAGCAAGAACGCAAGAAAGCAATCATTGTAAAGTCTAAACAACACACTACAATGGCATGATGAGATTTTTAGCCCAGATTGTGAATTGCAGTCCCTGATTGAACTATAATCAGTCCTACAAAGATACTACTTGATAAATGTTTATACCACATCTAAAAAAATAGCTTGCGGATCGGCCTGAACTAAATAAAAAATCAGTCAGATATTTGAGTAGTATGTACATCTTGTGGAGCGGTCTACACAACCTAAAACATTCAGTCATATATTTGAGTAGTATGTGCAGGGGATTAATCTCCATAAAATTGACCAAGAACGCAAGAAGATACCATTATCGAAAAATCTGGCACATCAAAACTGAACAACGAAGCCTAATGAGTTCAAAACCTCAGAAATCATCATTTTAAAAAAGTATGACATACCAATCAAATGCTGTGAAGACTTCTCCCCACAACTCGGCAAGACGACGCGCCAATCCTTTCTCAGATATGCTTCTCCTCAATACTCGGCAATACGACGCCGGCAAGCAAAAAGCATCCAGCACAAATCGATTTGGGAACGGGGATCTGGTATCGCCAGGGAGGAAAAATCTCCGAGCTGTTTAGGTATATTGCGCTTTCTCCGGGATATTCTGGACTACTCGGCAAGACTACGCGCCGGCAAGAAACCAGCATGTAGGCGCAATCGATTTGGAAACGGGGGTTTGGTATCGCCAGGGAGGAAGAATCGCCATGGAGATCTGGTTGGATGCGCAATCTTCGGGATATTTCTGGATTGGGATGTGGATCGAGTTCTCAGACCCGTATGCGTGTAATTACACCCATTACGCTATGACTGTAAATACCAATCTCCAAACTCATCAACGGTGGATGACCCCGGGTGTAGTTACACCCGGGAGTAAAAGATTTTTCTATATATATATATATATATATATATATATATATATATATATATAGATACGCGCGCGCATATATATGTTCGAATTAGTTGACCAGTAAGCCCATATGTCAGTTAGGTCGTCTACATGGCAGGCGTCAAGTACTCGTAGACAGGGACTTAATTAGGTATCGATTCCATTCCCACATCCCATATATGCGCATCCAGTTGGTAGCAATGCATGCAAGATGGGCAGTGTGATCCTGCGAGTGGAGCTCGCATGCAAAGGTAGCGATTGGTAGGGGTGGATATAGAGTTGGTTCGACTTAGTTCGGCTCATGAAAGCTTGTTAGGGAAGAGATTTTGTTTGGTTTAGCTCGGCTCGTTAAGTTAACAGTTAAAACAAAAGTTCTGCTCAATTTGTTGAAAAGCTTGAACTTGGCTCATTAAGTTCATTAGGTGAAATATGCAGAATGCATTAATCCTATGGCTCGTTAGGCTCGTTATGTTTTAGATTTGTTTTTCTGAATAATAATTTCTATGATTCTTTAGAGTGACAGTGAAACATATACAGTAGTAATCTTATGACTGAAATTACATCAAAAAAAGAAAGAGCATCTAATATAGTTTGTTCATAACAAAGTAAGAAAAACTTGTCAAAAAAACTCCAGTTCTAGTACGAGCAAATATGACATCTAATGATTCCTTTCCGTAGGTGAATTTAATAAAGAAAAGAGTAACATGTACTTTAATAATACCTTTCAGTGACTAAAGAGGTGTGAAAATTAGCACGCATACATAATACTACTACTGTACTGAGCCGTTCACGTCGTGATGAGCCGAAACACTATCGAGCTGGGCCGATCGAGCCTACCAAGCCTAGCGAGTGGCTTGCGAGCCGGCTCGTCTCAACTCGTTTGTGCCATGAGTTGAGCTAAGCCGAGTTGAACGTTTAACAAGCTAAGCCAGCTTATGAGTCTCGAGTTTTTTTTGCCACCTCTAGCGATTGGCGGAGAGGGTGTGGGCGGAGGGGACATGACCTCGCCGAGGCGAAGCTCCCCACGTGTCATAGCATGAAGTATATTTTCCGTGGGTGTAC
This sequence comes from Bonia amplexicaulis, assembly GCA_036346245.1. NCBI lineage: Eukaryota > Viridiplantae > Streptophyta > Magnoliopsida > Poales > Poaceae > Bonia > Bonia amplexicaulis. The sequence goes on from CM070764.1 coordinate 4,639,140, forward strand.
TGCGTAGCCATGCATGCGGAGAGCCCTACACGAACAAAACGGTGATTAGAGTTATGAAAATGCTTGCCCTGCATGTAGGCATGTAGCTCAGATGGTATTAGCATGCGAGATGTACGTGGACCGATACCCCGCATCTCCATTTACCATGTTTCTTTCAAAACTTTTTATCTCTCTCTCTCTCTCTATAATTATTTCTAAAGATAACGCTTCTTCCTTTTCTTTTGACGTTAATGTGATATTCTTACGCAGTTCTGTTGGTTCAGTAGGTTCATGCATGCAAACGTGCTTCCGTCCAAAAAAGTTGAGGAGAGGAGAGAAGCGCGGTCTCGAGCAGGCACCACGCCATGCAGTCCTGCGGGCTGCAGAGCCGATGCAGCACGAGGATGGAGGGGAAGAAAATTGTATGGGGATGAGCCTTTGTGGGGAGCAACTAAGGCCCTACGTCGGCCTGAGCGAAGCGAAGATTTTGATGGAGATTCAAATCATGGATGGGAGAGGAAGGAATAAGCAGGGCGCGCGGCAGCCATTGAGGCGCCGTCGACGAGGCCCACCTTCGGCCGCCTCATAGTGCTGTCGCCGTTGCTGGTGAGCAGGCACCGCCAGGCCCTCCGCGGGGTGGGGGCGCAGCCGGTCCTCGATGAAGGGGTACCCAGCACTCTCAGGTCCTGAACAGTCCGCGCGGATGGCCACAGAGGCATCGTCGCCGAGGCCGAGCATCGGCTGCCTCGTGGTGCCATCGTCGTCGCCGGTGGGCACACACTCCTCTGAGGTCCCTCCCGGCGGTCCCTGCCGCCGTCACCGCATCGTGAAGCTCTTCGCCCGCCTTGACGTATGCCGTCTGCCGCAGATGGAGTAGATTCAGTTCAGCGATGTCCCATTGGAGATTGGTCGATTCAGCGATGCTGGATGCCACCGAAGCGAAATTTTGCCGAGCAAGATTGTGCAATATACTATGTATTGAGTGAGAATGAGAAGTATGATAAGCAATATTGTTTCATTTGCTTGTTCCATTCAGAGATTTTGTGATTGCTAGGTAGAAATTTTGCCAACTGAATTTTAGTGTTTTGTGCAATGTCTTGAATGAATTTTGCGATTTTGAATGAATTGTAGTGTTTTATGCAATGGCTTGAATGAATTGTAGACCTGATAGTTATTTTGTGCAATGGTATTGGGGACCTGATGGTTATTTTGCGCAATGGTATTAGGGACCCCCCAGATCATGGCATGTTTGTAGGGAACTGTCTGTAGCATGTCCGGCAAAAGCATGATTGTGCAATGTGGATTCAAAATTGCACAGCCAACACATTGCGATAGATTGTAAATTAGGAACAATGTGGAAGAGCAGGCACATTTGCAGTTGACAAATGAAAGAACACAAGTTAAAACAGATTGTATAACACTGCTGATCTGAAATAATACAAAGAAACAATGTATTGAAGTATTTGGTTGTGACCCAAATCACACATCAAACAAACAACCAGATTCAAAAAACCAGGCATGGGAGGCCAAATCACTGAACCTATGTATTCTGTTATATTGACAGAAGACTAGAAGAGCATTATTGATAGCATACAATCTCCAGTTCAGTACAATACAAAAATGGAAGCGACCAATTCCCAGATCATGGTATCTTGGTCATCGGTTAGAAATAATTTTGACTTAGAGTTTAAGACGCAGTAGAGTTCGTCTCCGTGTGTAACTTAAGTTAAAGTTATACCTGCTAACTTAAAGCCGGAATACGTATGCTAGTAGAAGAGTATTACCCTATATATTGAGAAGACTTATAATCATTTAATTAAAGAGAACAAGTAAAAGAATAGAGAAACTTAAAAACTTTTCTATATCCTCTCAATTTATTTACCATACGTACGCTTTCTTTTGAAACAAAGTCCGAATGGTACCTGGGGCCTGTTTTTTTCCTCCGAAGCTAGCGGTTTTTTGCTTTTGCTACAGTACCTAACTTTTAAACGGAGTATTTTCTCAAGACGGAGTCTACAAGTTAAACAATGTACACGTTAAAAGGCCAACATCTGTACCATCCAAAATCGCAAGTGAGTATCTCTCTCCGTAATCTGTACCGTAAACAGTCAAAATTCAAAAATTTTAACCAAAAGCCATAAGCCGCAACTGTTACCACACACACACTCCCGTTATCTCCCCTCTGAAGTCTGGTCTGATGAGCTACTATCCCCACAGCCAGACAATACATCGCCCACGTCACTACATCAGGGAACAGTGAATTGCTCTCTCTCTCTCTCATAGATTTTCAAGTACACGCACTGTGTAAATGACCCTTTTAAATAAGTACAATCCATGCTAGGCTGCCGGCACATGCTCGTTCCCATCATCCCATCTGAAAACATGTGAACTACTACTAATTATTATGTTCAGTTACAGGCTTCCGCTTACAGCACTTGCCTTCCATCATAAATCACCGACGGTGTATAATTCCGCAATATTTAAGCTGTCATGCATGCGTCTCTGCAGTCAGTACAGACTACGGAGTTCTCACGTCACTCTCAATAGTCCTACGTTATTAATGTATAATTAGCATGCCAACTAGGATATCCTAGTGCTGAGGTGGATACCCCGTGTCCACCACTCATCATCATGGGCTGCCACACACTTGCTGTCGGGGCGTGTGCTGCGACGCGATCGAGCCACTGGCCACTGCGTTCGAGCTCGTCGTCGTGCTGGCCACCCACGTGCTCGCTGCTCACCATTCTACACCAGCCGATGCCCTACTACAGCCTCTCGTTGAGGCTACCACCACGCCATGGCTACCTCGGTAGGGATGTCTTAGATTTGGCTGGATCTACGCGTTGCCAGGCTAAATCTGGTCAGATCTAGGAGGAGGCGGACGAAGAAGGGGCGGAAGAGGCGACGGAGGGGAGATCGAGGTGGAGGGTAAAGGAGTTGGCAGGCGCTGATGAGGGTGGACGGGGTGACGACACAGAAACCATAGGAGGAGAGAGGGAGGACGATGGTAGAGACTGTCGGTGGCCGTTGAAGGCGGAGAGGGTCACCGCCTCACCGACGAGCGGGGAGGTGATCGATGAGAGATTATAGTGGGCGGTCGATGGAGAGAGGAGAGTGGAGAAGAAATATTAGAAGATATGTTAATTTATTAAATGAGTCCACCGATAGACAGCACAGTGGCTGGCGCAAGTATACGTACAGGGTAAACACATGCCTAACCAGTCGCTGCACTGACTCTACTGCCAAATTAAGGCAGCCTACGAACCTCCGTGCATGCACGTACGGCGAATAGCGCCGGCAATAACTCCGTCAGCATCGACTGCTTCGACAAACAAGAGTCCATGAAGTCGTAAACCAACTTTTCATTGCCGGCCTTACCTTGAATGTACGTACGGGCTCATGAGAGCGATGTTTGCAGTACAGACGAGGAATATCTCGTGCTAGCTGCCTAGATAAATAGACAAGATGGTGTTTCACCGTCGAGATTTTGCAGCTTAATTAACTATTTTTTGAGGTGCGTCGGTAGGGTAAGATCACGCCGATAAAACGATACTCTTAGGCTCTGTTTCAAATATAGAATTTTTACAGAAATTTCATATAAAATTGTTCAATTCTCACAAAATTCGGGGAAATTTCCGGTATTCCAAATAGGGATCAATTTTTAGAGTAACCGAAGAAAATTTATTCTCATGTGAAGTGCTTACGCATCCGGAATGCATGTGGTGCTGGATCTCTGTCTCTCCCAGTTTGCAGGTGGAAACCAAGCCGGCTATTGAATGTGCAACAGTAGAATGCGTACAAGTTAGAAACCGCAAACTTGTAGGCAATAGTGGGGTAGAATGTGTGCGTGGTACTAGTAGTAGCTTACCACTAGCTGGTCTCCAATGTGTCCCCTTCATTTCCTTTTGTCGGCCAATCGATGCAGAAGAAGTTTTTTTTTACAATATTCAGTTTGGAAATTGCATACATTAATGTAAATTTCATGGCAGATTCAGCCATTCAGAGAATACTAAAGTGAAATCTTCAAGGGGAAAAAAAAATCCAAACTGCATGCACTAATCTACAAAGTAGAAACTGCATGCAAAAAGGAATGCACAAACTGTTGCGGTTATGGTATCTAGGACCTGCAAAGACCTGTTGCTTCAGGATAAAGGAGACTTTCAGAACCAGCCAATGCATATCATTGAGCACATATCATTGGGCAAAATTCGGCGATGCAACAATTAGGAGGTTGTCTTCATGTGTGCGTCCGTGTTATACCAGCAGCATTAGTTTTCTCTGCCGTTTTCCGTGTGAAGAAACACAAGAAGTAGAAGAAAGGATTGGAAGCCTTTGCCAGGAACAGAGGAGCCTGGCGGGTGTTATATACTCATTGTCGTGTTGCTATAGTACAACCGACAATAGCAAGGTAACGTTACAGAGAGGGAAATCAGGATCACCCGGTAAGTACGATCCTAATCGATCCTATCTTCTATACATACAGGATCGAATCAAATTAGTCGCGATACAATTCTATCTATGCTGCATACTGTTAGCATTCCGTTGCCTGCAGATAGGTTTGTTTTCCGTAAAGCTGCAAGGAGAGAGCCGGAGATTTCAATGCCTTCATCTGCTGCAGAAGAATGTGATTCGAGTAGATGCGTTTACAACCTGTCCGGAGTTAACTGATCTTGACTATCTGATGTGCTTATAGTGTACTGCAGTATCTTGTTCATTTGTTTTGGAGTCTGAACTAAATTAACTCAACCATTCTTCAGGGATTCAGTAACATAACATATGCTTGCAGCTGCACTATAGCACAGTTAGTGCAAATCTGAACTGCGATCAAGTTATACATACTTAATGTCAGTAAAATTGAAACATAACAGAAAGGGAAATAGAGGAACTATGTGCCTTCATGGATTGCTCAGGCTGCAAAACGATTTTAAGTAAATGTGGCTTGCTTTAAGCTTTCTACTCGTCCAAAGTAGGGGTAGATTGGCACATGGACCAAGCAGTAGAGATCTGATGGTTTCTTCATGGAGGCCCATGTATTCCGATTTGGTTTTCTTTCAAGTAGGAGTAGAGTGTGTGGCAATTGGAGCTAAATCTTGGGCTCCAGACTAAATTATTTGCATTTCTAAGTTACTCCAAAAGTTCAACTGCTACTAAATCATCTCCACTGATACAAACACTTCAATTGGTTGGTGATTTAGGCTCATATCGTATCACATCAGCAGATGCACTCTCGGTGCATGGCATGACGCAGGCATGAATAAATTTCGGCAAATGGTTAGTTCCAACTAACGAGAAATTTCCTACACATGAAGTAAACTAGCTAGTCATCTTAACTTAAAAGGACATCAGTATCAAGCTCCGGTGTTCACGCTCGCCTATCGTCTGAAATGATTTCGTCTTGGACAAATTAATCAATATAGCTTCTCAACTTGGCCAAACAGATCAGGCATACATTATACATATCGTTTTCAGGCAGCAAATTTAAGATTTCTAGGTAGGAAGCAGCCCTGCCCCATTGTTGCTAAACAAGTATTTCAGGCCATGTTGTAGATTAATTGACGATTCAATCACATCTTCCAGACAGTATGGGCGATCTGCAGAACTAAATAACCAATTAACTGGTCAGTTGATTACTCAGTGAATGATTGAATATCTTCTGAATGATTTGAGGCAATACAAGCGAAATGCCGGCCTGATATTCAATTTATTCATGCTTGTTGCAGGTGGACAGCATACTTTAGACAGGCATACTGTACCTTCTTTTTTTTCGGTAGGGCTACTGACAACGTAAAACACTTATTATTGTTGTCGTCACTGCTGCCCTGTATTGCAAAGTTTTGTACTGCAATTCTGGACAAGATTGCAGATGATTAGGTAGTTATGGTCAGTAACGAGAAGCTTGAGCCACTCTCCATCAACTTATCAGAGAAGCCAGCTTCCAGGAGAAGCTAAGCCCTCCAAAGTCCAAATGCAGCAATTGTTATTTTCGCTTTACATAGGATATGTGTGGCACCTCACTCCTAGGCTTCAGCTTCTAACTTCTTAATTTCATGTTTTTTGTTTTGTTTTTGTTTTTTTTCTTATTTTTCTGCATTGTCTGTGATGATATAGCTTTTTTTTCATTTTTTAAAATTACTTGCTCAGAAAAACCTAACAACCACTACAGTGTATTTTCAAGTCGCTACAGTGCAAAAAAGCCAGAAGCTACAACTTATAAGCCACATTGAGTAGGGTAAATTTCACTGAAAAATATGAGCATTTACACATAGAAAAGAAAATATGTACATTGTTTTTACTGAATATATTATGAACACAACCTTTCCATTAATTGGAAGAACAAAACTATAAATAATATTCAGATTGGTACTTGTTGTAGGGATGGCCCAACCCCCCGTGGCGGGGCTTTGCAACTGACCCAATATGTAATAGAGCCAATAGTATGGGGGCATGCATATAAAAGAATGTACTATTGTACCTCGATCTTTTGTAATTATTAAAGGGGTAGGATAGTAATTTTTTATCCAATCCCATTCATGTATATAAACCCCTAAGTGGGGTATGAGGGGGCCAAATCCACTCATTTCATATATGAGTATTCTCTCTCCTGTTGTTGGTTCTCTCTATCTAGTCTCCTCATATGCTGTTTGGTCAGTAGCCACAACAGTTGGCGTCATCCATGGGAAACGCGCAAGAAGTTGTGCGAGAGAAGGCGCTAGAAAGTAACGACAACCAAGCGAAAGAGGTACGGTGACAGCGACCGTCGAGTCCAGCACGCGACGGCCGGTGGTACCCTATGGCAACGATCACGACGCCCACGCCGGTACAACCGTTGACAGCGATGCCCGCATCGGTACGACCGTCGACCATGATGCCTACGCCGTCATCTCGACACCAGTGAGTCAGCCTCTGTACAACACCAGTGAATGTCGAGTCTCTTTGGTGGGGATTCTACACGGAGCGTGCGCTGCAAAGCCATTGCCCCGCAGCTGGCAGTGTCGATACCCATGACCACGCCGCGGTCGTGACTTCAGCGACATCTTCGACTACGCCGTGGTCAAGTCTTCGCCGACAGACATGACCACCCTGTGGTCGATACTTGGAGACGGAGCATACACCTCTAACTTCTCTGAAGGACCTCGCACGGTCCCCGTCGAAGGTTTCGCGCTGTCTCCGCCGAGCTCCACGCAGGTGTCGTCTCCGATGGACTTCGCACAACCTCCACAGGACTTTACTCGGTCTTCACCAGACTCCGCACAGTATTCGCTGGACTTCGCACGATCTCTGTCGAGGTCTTCACACCATACCCGCGCAGAGACTTTGCACGACCTTCGCGGGACATTGCACGGTCTCCACTGAGGTCTTCGCACGATCTTTGCGTGGAGACTTCGTACGACCTCCACAGGGCTTCACAAGGTCTTCGCTGAGCTCCACGCTGATGTCATCTCCGATGAACTTTGCCTAGTCTTTGTGGGACTTCGCATGATGTCTGCCGAGCTTCACGTAGATGTCTTCTCCGATGGACTTCGCACGACCTTCGCGGGACTTCGCACGGTCTTCGTCGAGCTCCGCGTAGATGTCATCTCTGACGGACTTCGCACGACCTCCGTTGGACTTCACACGGTCTCCACCGAGGACTCTGCACGATATTTACCGTGCTTCGCGTGGGTGTCATCTCCAACGATCTCCACCGGACCCTGTGTGTATGTCACCTCCGTTGGACTTCGTCTGGCCTCCATAGGCCTCCGTCGGACTTTGCCCGGTCTTCGACGGACTTCTCACGATATCCGTCGGACCCACGCAGATGTCACCTCCGCCAGACCTCGTGTGGCCTCCGCTGGTCCCTGCCGAACCTCGCGTTGCCTCCGTTAGCCTTCGCGCCCTCTGACCTCCATCGGTCTCGACTCCGCGCCTTCGCACCTCCGGGTGAGCGACTCGTAGTCGTACACGTTCGTCCGACCTCGTGGTTTAGACATCGTGCGCTCACGTCGCGGTCATGACTTCATCCGACAGTTGCATGGTCTTGACCTCATTCGACCACCTCACGGTCGTAACCTCATCCGACCACCTCGCGGTCCTGACGGAAAGTTACTATAGTATGTACATAAAGTTATCATCCGTGATTTATGAAGTTACTATCGTGTGTGAGTGAAGTTACTATCAACATGCATGCATTAAGAGGACAGAGAAACATGCATGTCAATAGCAAATAACTTGTAAGGAAAGTTATTGCAGTGTGTGAGTGAAGTTACTGCCAAACACATGTAGAGTTATTGTCCATTGTAACACTATAAAACTGACATTAACTCTGCATGTATTTGACAATAACTTCATTCATACATGATAATAACTTTATATGACACAAATTTTGTAGTGATAGAATATATTCAACATGGATCTTGTTTTGTTAAGCTTGTAATTTCGAATATAATAGAGCAAACGGATCGTAAATTGGACATAAAGTTATCATCGATAATTCATCAAGTTAATATCTCCTGAACATAAAGTTGTCATCGATTGACTTACAGATGTCAAAGTTACTATCTCATGCACATAAAGTTATCATCAAATATAAACTGTACCAGGGTGCTCGTGCGCGCAGCTAGCGACCTGTGCATAGCGTGCGCGCACGCGCTGATTAGCGCAACCGTGTTTATATGTATGTATGTGTGTGCGCGCGCACGCGTTCTATCGTAAATCTCAACACCCCAGCAACTACAAAGCAATATTGCAAGTATTTAGTTTCAGCTGATCTTGCCCTAGCTATTTGGCTCAAAAGTTTTAAATTTATATATCTCCGCTATACGAAATTATAGTGTCATACTTCCTCCATTCCTCAATAGATGTCATTCTAAGATTTCGTACTATAACCAAGACATGTATACAAAAAAACCATATTACCCTATTTCATTAGCTTACTTATTGCTTTTGGACGATGTCTGTTACACTAGTATATAGTAGTAAATAACCTTGAGAATAATGAATGTGAGGGGAATGCAAAGGAAAAAATAGTAAAAAGTTATATTGAAATTGTATAATGACATTATTTGGAAACAAAATTTTTGTGCATGGGCATATTCGGTTTAGGAGCATGGGCAAAAATATTTGTGCTAACTAATTCCACGCCTTGTATTGTAGCTTCAATTCCAGATAAACAAGCAAACAACACCTGTACTCCAGGCGTGACAAACTTTTTAGACGATGTAAGATGGTGTTTGGTTCGGCGGTTTCATAGCATAATCCGATTATAGTGTAATCCGATTCCATTCTTTTGCGTTTGGTTCGGGTGGACTATAATCCAATACCAAATTATCAAATCCCGGTCCAGTAGAAATCCGATGATTCCGATCACACCCCAAACCGTGCGTATTGGGATCCCGTATTCCCCATCTCGCGATTTCCTCGCCTCTGAAGCAATCCTCTTCACCACATGATCCTTCTCGCCTCCAACGCGATCCCCTTCTCCATGCATGATGCGGCTCGGCTCCTTCCACGTAATTGCCTCCCCTCACCTCTGCAGGGCGCCATCTTCCTCCCACCACGAGCCCTAGCAAGCTCGAACCCCTATCGATGGGAGCTTCTTGAGGACAAGGAAGCCAATTTGATGTCAGAGCCATTGAGGAAGAGCTCATAGGCAGAGGGCATCGTTGCTGTCGTGTCGGATTCAGATTTAGCCAATCTAAAATCCTTTGTGATACCATTGTACTATTCCTTAGATCGATAGATAGTGCTTATAGATACATCACTGAATCATCTCATACATAGCGGAAACCATACCATTCATTTAATATTACATACAATTGTTCAAATAGACCACATCAGGTTGGTTTTACATAAATATCGGTTGGGCCAAATAGTTTCATTACAATAGCGAAACTGATAAACAAAAGTGGTAGGGCACATGTTGCCATAGGCAAGCAACCGGGGTTAAGATTATGTGAGGCAGACATTACCTGACTTGGGTAATATATGTGCACACAATCACCACTAAGTCACCCCGACTGTGGTAAGAACCAACTAGAAGGAAAAATGGCCTAAACTCCTTCATCTTTTCCATCGTCAGCTCCTAGAACTTCGTAGTAAGTGTAGTCATCTTGGTCCCCATATTCTGAGGGATTTGTGAGTGAGAGTGAGCACAAACAACAGTGCTCCATAGCCAACACACAGAATGCAATATTTATACATGCAAGGTTCAACAAGGTAGGCTTAGATTCTTTTATTTGCTTAAGGCAACCTTTGAAAACTACAATAATTATAAATTCCTATGACTTAGCACGAAGTGTGCAACATTTATAATGGTGCAGGTTCCATCCACCTGTTACATGGTTTCATTCACCATATGCTAGTTTTTTATTACTAGGGTTATATCCACTCAATTATCAATACTGGGTTACATCCATCTAGGGAAAACCAAATTCAGGGTTACATCCACCTGACGATTTCATCCCACCCACAAAGATTTTTGAAATAGAAACTAACTCGAGTAAGTTCCCATGTCTGCCCTTGACTGTGGGCACGGTTTTTCAAATAGTTTATACTTCGCAGAGACTGTACACTCTACCCACAAGAGATAACCAACTTATTATGTTTCACATATTTTTTTAGACTTGTGACTCAAGAAGATCATCATAATGGCTTTACAGTGCATCCCCCAGTGTAGATTATATTGCTAAGGTTTCATCTAAGTGAGGTTATGTCCACCACACCTAGACCCCCTCTTGCGCCACTCGATTGCTTACACCAGCGACACGACCTATGTCCACGATGGTTTAAACCAGCGACACGACTCGTGGGTCACTCCAATGGTGTAACCCGCACTTGTGGATGCAAATTTGCTAGCCATGTTGTACCCATTATGGACTTGTGGTTGTATTGTTTTATATTAGGAGGTCATCACAAGATTCGGTTTTTAATGTTATCTAGGCAATAAAACCACATATTAAATTTCTCGTGCTACATCCGTACCAACCATCATACCATCCGTACAGATATAGTAACAACAAGTTTTAGGGTTTTGAGAAACACAAAACTAAGTTATCTAAAATATACCAGTCATTTCCCTTCAACGACTACCCAAAACAAGTTTTCTAATTAAAAGATAATGATCACGACAAATTAATGCCCGAGTACTTAAGCAAGACTAGCATGACGCTTAATTACGACTCATAGCTAGTAAAGTTACCATTAGAGTCTCAGGGTGTCAAGGATTATGTAATTCCAGTGTCCAAAGGATGGTGTAATAATAATAAAATGTCAAGTATGCATATATATAACCTTAAGTTTAACATACATTTGCACAACAAATATAACATATAGTTTGATAATTTTAAACAAATATAAATTTGTATAAAATATAGGTTCAATATGATTAAAGTATTGATTTACCTGGCTCAAAGTAGGGTGGTCTTGGAAGTCTTGTTGTGGCTCGACCTACAACTCTTCAATGTCCTCATACTCTATTCAGGCGAACGCGACGAAATTGCAATAAACACATGAACGAGCAAATAAATTCAAATAAAAACTCAAACAAACTCAAAACTGAAAGATTTTATTGTCATTAGGTAGATCTTGAATTTAGAATAATTTAGAAACAAATTTTATTAATTTGGAGTTAAAATGAGTGAGAACGGGCTTTTCAAAGTTTAGTTTGGAATTAAATCCCAACATAAATAGAGGAGAGCGAAAACTCACTCATTGACAGGTGGGACCAGGGTTTTTAAATTAATTTTTGAATTATTTTACTATTGAAAAGGCCACTGAGATCGACAAATGGCCCCCCTAGATTTAAAAAATAAATTCTAATTTATTTCTTAGAAGAAAAGGTTGTGCGGCTAACAGGGGGGCCTTTTACTGTGGGCACAGTAAACTAGGCTCACTTGTCAATTGGTCGTACTGACTTAATTGGGTTAAAAAGGGTCTTTAACGGCTAGGGCCTACAAATTAGCGAAACAAAGTCTTTAACTTAACAAGAAGGGCCCATATGCCATTGAGGGATTAGTACTAAACTAATGATAATCATTACACTAATAATTACCTTCCTAATCTAATTATGTCACTATAGTGTCATCTCCTTCGTCGAGCAAAGCACGGCATATCGTCGGCGAGGAGAGCCATGGCAGCTGGTGGCGAGCCTAAAAATGGAATACTGGGGGCAAACCGCACCTAAGGGTGAGGATGACACGGGCCAATTTGGTCCACACGGTGGCCGGCGCGCGAGCTAAGTGTTGGCAGAAGGTCGAAGCACAGCACCACGGTGGTCCATGGCACCAGAAGCTAATATGGCGCTAGGGTAACATCTATGGGAGGTGTGGAGTAGGTTGGCATCAGAGAGGGTGACGACGGAGGGAAGGATGACGACGACAGCTGGCCGGGGAGGGATGGGGTGGTTGGTGTGACCTAGGTTGCCTTTGGGACTCCCTTGTGGTGCTCCAGCTGCCATGAATTGGACGGAGGTGCGACGAGGTGAGTTCGACGCTGGCGATGGCGGAGATGTCTGGAGCCAAGGAGGAAGGTGGTGCGGGGGCTCTCAGAGGCGAGGGAGGTGATGAGCAGCCGATTGAGGGGAAGAGCAAGCTGTGAAAGAGCTTTGGGGGCCAAGCACTGCTTAAATAGACGAAGGGGAGGGAATGAGCCGTTGGACGGCTTGAAGGCGAGTGCGGAGGCCGAGGTGGTGAAATCGGCGGAGAAGTGGAGCATAGGGAGGTAGGGGCATGGTGGTGCTGCTTGCTTGAGGGATTTCCAGACATGCGGCTCCAGGGAAGCTGACAGGGACGGCTAACGCGGCAGAGCAGGCTGACACAATGGGACGACGTAGCGGGAAACCGGGAGAGGGAGGTGGTGGCCGGGTGAGGAGGGTGCGACGGGGAAACTGGGACGTGACGGTGCATAGTTGGTGGGGAGGTGACACAGGGGCACACGGTGTTCGAGGTGGCGCATGCACTGGGCGGCACGGTGCAACACAGACACATGCTTGGCGTGGCCAGAGCGTGTTCTGGTGTGCTGAGCTGGCACAGGCTGGCCTGGGCTGGGCCAAGGGCCTAGTGGGCTAGGGGGAGAGAGAAGAGGTTAGGCTGGGCCAAGTCCAAGGGTTTGAAGATTTTTGAAAACACAAATTTTGGTTGAATTTTGAGAAGGATTTTGAATTCTAAAACAATTTGAAATTTCCATTCAAGCAAAATTTTACATTCTCAAAAATAGGACGCTACATGCCGCGGGCGACTAGAAGCTCGAGGAGAAGTATCGACCTCGACTAGTCCTCGCCGGCGCTCGGGCTGCTGAAAGCGAGGATCGCTAGCGCGCTGAAGAAGTAGAGGGCGGCGTGGAACGGTGCGCCGCGGTGCACTGGATGGAGCAGGTGTTGTCTCAACTGCCGCCCCGACGAATTGGCCACCGGAATTGGTGTCCGCGGCGACGGCTATTGTGGCGGCGAGTGGTTTCGAATACCATTACCTCGAGAAAACGAAACACATTAGGTAACCACCCGTTACATCACCAAATCCCCTGTGATCCCATTCCAATTACGCTAACGCTGACGTTTTTGCAACCAAATACAACCTAAGATACATGAACTTAATTCTCCGTACCGTACTTGCCACGAATAAGGGCACCTACATACCAATGTCAAACTCTTCTAATGTTCACATGCAAATGAAGCAGACCATTTGATCGACATATGTCGATCAGCAATGCATGACGCCATTCTAGTGACGATTTCAGGCGACTTGACACTGCATCTCGCAGCCTTTTTTGACTTTGTAGTGCCGGCGAATTGAACAGTTTTCCGACCCCGGCACTATTTTATCATCGATACCAAACTCTGTACATCAACATGCACGCCTGATTGCCTCCCCAATTGTCCCACCAGTACCACGGATCTCGCTAGCTAGATTGATTGATTTCCTGGAGTAAAATAAGTTGACCATGCACCACCGTTAGTTGCATATATGTAGTTGCAGGACACCGCTAGCTAGTTGCATGCAAAGGTAGTGTAAAGTATACTTAGGATGCCGGCATGATGTCTTTAGTCTGAGAATAGGTCATCTTGGTTATGCCAATTAATTCCTATTCACTGGATTAACCATTCTGGACAACTGTTGGTGTTGGTTGCAATCTTGGGGTTGAGATTTCAATAGATTTGTAGTAACAACTTAAGACTGTTTAGTTTGGACCTGTGAGGAAACATGCATGTTGTATGAAAATATTACAATTGATCGGAATGTGCATTACTATAGAAAACCGTATTACAGACTGTTCAGAAACGTCATCACAGACGGTTTTGTGAGACGTCTGAATTTATGGGTCAGTAATGATACGAGGTAATCACATACGGCTTTTGAACCGTCTGTGGTGCAAATATCACAGATAGTTTTTAACTAAAAAAAGTATGTGATTATCAACTATCACAGATGGTTTTTAGGTAAAAAACATATGTGCTATTCTCTTCTACCACTAAATCTATTTCTGTTTATTGGTTAGCGTCAGGAAATGCTAGCCATGCCCTTTGAAACAAGCTAGCAAATCGACGCAGTATAATACATCCAATTCACATTCATTCATTTCAGAAACAAAATATCCATTCCACAAATCAATTAATAGAAATAAAAATAAATTATCCATCTATGAACAAATATACACATGAACAATCAAGCTCAATTACCTAGTGAAATTTGTTATACATTGTGGAATTCTCCTATCTTCTTTTATGACTTTAGACCACAAGAAATATGCACACTGAAACAAGCAGATCAAAATGACATGGAATTACATAAAAGTACATATATTCATAAGTATATGTATTCATGAAACAACTATATATTCATAACATTACCAATAGCTACATTCATGAAACGGGCTCGGGGACGGCGGCGGCGACGGGCTCGGGGAAGGCGAGGCGACTGACTTGGGCAAAGCGGCAAAGACAAGTATAAGAACGTCGAAAACGGACACCGTATGCAAAAGTTATGTTCGTTTTACTGAAAGTGTCTCAAAATTGACTCAGGTGGAAATTATGAAATTTTGAGGAATTGCATGGCGGAAAACATATCACAGACGGTTTAATATACGAACCGTCTGTGGAAACTTCATTATCACAGACGGTTCTTATTTAAAACCGTCTGTGATATTTCACAAACGGTTCTATATAAGAACCGTCTGTGATAATGGCCGACATCACAGACGGTTCTTCTAGAACTGTCTGTGAAGTATCACAGACGGTTCTAGATAAGAACTGTCTGTAATAATAAAGTTTCCATAGACGGTTCGTATATCAAACCGTCTGTGAAAAGATCACAGACGGTTATTAGAATAACCGTATGTGATGTAAGCGTCCAGTTTAGCCTCTTTTATAGTAGTGGTGTCATGAAGTGTGAGCTAATATATTGGTGCATGCATGATACACTCATATGTGCATGTTGCATTTCCCCCCTCCTGAATAGCCGATTGAACAACACTAAATTCTCTACATCTATCCAGTGATGAACTGATGTGTCAAGACCATGTGACCTAGATATGACTAATCTATAAGTTGTTGGACCTGGTTAATTTGCTACCCAATTATTCCTAGCATACATAAGTTAACTCTGTGGAGCTGTCTGCCAAGTTGGAGCTTACTTAGGGGCTAGCCTGTCATGTGTCGCATGTCCCCCTCATCACAAGAGCAGTACTCAGAATCGGTGTCTGAATAGAACAGGTTTCTTGAGAGATATGTGCAAACCTCCTTCCATTGATCTCTTGTCAGTTACTCCTCCTTTGTTCATTTCTTGGATGGGTCTTCGTGGGGTCCCAATATGTCCAACTATCGCCTACTACTCGATCTTACTAGTCATTTGATGGAAACTGATCAGGGCGCTTGACAAATTGGGGTACGGTGAGAGACCATGTGGAGGTCATCCCGTTGTGTATGATGAGTAATTGACATCGGTTGTCAAAAAGTCGAGTTTGAGTCGGTTGGTTCGGACCTAGACGTTGCGTGGCGTAACGGACTCGGTCGGACTTTGTCGAACCTAGTCGTTTGGGTTTAGGTTGCATATTCGATGACTCGGCTGTGTTTGATCTCTATTTACGCTTTCATGTATCGGCGGTGCTATTTGACGTGTTTCTTGTCCGTGGCCGACCGCAGACGCCGAGGCGGAGTCGTGGCGAGACACGAGGTGACCGGACTAGGCGCAGGTGGCGCTGAGGTCAGAACGGTCGGGACGTGTCGAAGACGACGTGGACTCGAGGTGGTTGCGAAGCGTGCGAGGCAAGGAGCGTGCGAGGTCATACCCCAGGGCCTGGTATGAGAGGCTTAAGTCCTATCTGTTGAGTCATGGTTTCGAAATGGGTAAAGTCGACAAGACCTTGTTCATCCGCCGGCTAGGCACTGACTTTCTGCTCGTCCAGATTTATGTGGATGACATCATCTTTGGCGGCTCTCGCATGCTCTCGCTTCCCGCCCGATGTCATGAGCTCGAATTTGAAATGAGCATGATGGGCGAGTTGAGTTTCTTCCTTGGCTTCCAAATTAAGCGCACTCGGAGGGTACCTTCTTGCATCGAGGCAAGTACACTCGAGACCTCCTCAAGCGCTCGATATGAGTGATGGGAAGCCAGTGTCCACTCCTATGGCTACATCTATTCCACTCGACCCAGATGAAGATGGCGAGCCAGTCGATCAGAAAGAGTATCAAGTATGATCGGCCCTCTTGTACCTCACCGCCTCGAGACCGGACATACACTTCTCGGTGTCTTTGTGCTCGGTTTCAAGCTTCACCTCGCGATCTCACCGCCAGCGGTGAAGCGCATCCTTCTGTACCTTCGAGCTACCATTGACTATGGTATCGGTACTCTTCCTCATCCTGCCTTTCCCCGAGAGCCTACTCGGATGCGCACTTTCTTGGTCAGAGGATGGACAGGAAGAGCACTTCGGCACCGCCAATTCATTGGCACTTCTCTCGCTTCTGGTCCTCGAGGAAGCGATCCGGTGTTGCACGCCCACCGCAGAGGCCGAGTGCGTTGTCGCAGCCGATTCTTCGTAGCCAAGTGCTTTGATGGTCTCGACCTGCGGGACTTTGGGTTAGTTATCGACGGTGTTCCACTCCTTTGTGATAACACTTCCGCAATTAACATTGCTAAGAACCCGGCAAGATTCTCGGACTAAGCATATCGACATTCGCTTTCACTTCCTTAGAGACCATGTGGAGAAGGGTAACATCGTGCTCCAGTTTGTGGAGGGTGACCACCAGTTGGTCGACATCTTCACCAAGCCTTTGGATGGCTCGAGGTTTTCTCTGCGGGAGAGCTTGGGGTGGTTTGTCCTTATGGACTGTTGAGAGGGAGCTTGTGCTTTCTCGCTTTACTATATTTATTAAGCTCTTACTCCTTTTCGATTGCATTGCATATGGGTGCATTGGGTTTAGTCCTTCCAAGATATGTTAGAGTGGTTCTTTGTCTAGTTGCTTAGACTTCTTACTCTTATCTTATGCTTCGGGATGCTCTATTAGTGCTTTCTTATCTCACTAGATTGAGCTCACTCACTTCTTGCGATCTAGCGAGGGTCGAGCCACTTTCGGGTAGACAGGGTACGTGTTTGCTCTCTAGTGTGTTTTTACGGTCAGCTATTAGTCCTGAAGTCATATGGGGTAGATGAGAGTCATCGAGCCATAGTATCCTCTATATCTTATCTATGCTTTAAGGATCGCTGCTTTTCTTTGCCGACTTCTCGCTCCTATTGCTTTGGTTCAAGGGAGTTCATTTGGGAGCTTCGAATGTAATATTGACTTAACTCAACTTGAACTAAAAGTTGCATCACTTGTTGAGGGGGAGCTGAATTTTCTGCATGTCATTCTGCATTGTAATATAAATACATTGAGCCTTGATTATTATCCGTTTATGACATGCTTATGATGATTTACATCTTGCCATGATTTATGCTTATCTGCTAGATTTATCATGACATCATATGTGTAGACTAGCTTTTGCCATGATGAGTTAATTAAACTTGCTCAATTTGAACTAAAAACTTGTCATGATTAGCACTCGAGTTTAGTCTTTCTTGAGATATCCTTTTATGATTCATGCCATGTCAAATAGGTCGAGTTGAGCGTTGAATCTCTTTTGAGCCTTAGATTGAGCTGTCTTAAACTCTTGATGTAACATGAGTTAGTACAACTTATTAAAAAAAAGAGATCCCGTTTGTGCGAAAAAACTGATCTCACCAATTCTTTCTCACGAGACGGCTTGCCATTGCACTAGGCATGAACTTGAGGGGAGTTTTGGATGACGTAGACTATCTTCTTAAGCTTTTTGCTTGGAGTAGTCGCAGCATGGCTTGAGATCTAGCACATGATAAAAATAGTGGTTGAAAACAACCATAAGCTTCAAAAGAAAAATATCACTTGTGCTCAATTTGCTTGAATTATCAAAAGAATCAAGTACTTGAATCATTGTTTCACTCTTGAGAATATAACACTCTATTTGGGCTCAATATTAGATTCTTGGTTCCGCTTCGCTTGATTGATATGGCTTGCATCATCCTTGGATGTCTCTAGATAGACTTTGCTTATTGATGACTTGACATGCTCATAAATGCACTAAAATTCAGATTATCATCTAATTGCTTCTAGTTGGCTTATACATGTCCTGTCATGATCTAGATAGATTTTCATTTAAGTTATGGCTTGGTGTAATACATTATGGTCATTTTGGATAATTCTCATGGCTCTAAATGCTTAGAATAAACAAACTTCAGCCATTTCATTCATCATCATCATGAATTATTCTCTCTTTTGCATTCTTGATGTGTTTATTGCCAAAAGGGGGAGAATAGATTGGGGAAAAAGTCTGGAGAAAAAGTCTTTTCGGAATCTAGAGCTTGGAGAACAATTTACTCTTTCTTGAGTTGCTCTATTGATTCTTTCTGTCGACATGGTCATGTGTTTCATTTCTTTCGTTGGACCATGTTAGACTCTTCAAACTCAACTTCATGCTTTTTCTGGGTTTGTCAATATACTCATCAAGGGGGAGATTGAGAGACCATGTGGAGGTCATCCCGTTGTGTATGATGAGTAATTGACATCGGTTGTCAAAAAGTCGAGTTTGAGTCGGTTGGTTCGGACCTAGACGTTGCGTGGCGTAACGGACTCGGTCGGACTTTGTCGAACCTAGTCGTTTGGGTTTAGGTTGCATATTCTGATGACTCGACAGGTTTGATCTCTATTTACGCTTTCATGTATCGAGCGGTGCTATTTGACGTGTTTCTTGTCCGTGTTGACCGCAGACGCCGAGGCGAGTCGTGGCGAGACACGAGGTGACCGGACCAGGCGCGGTGGCGCTGAGGTCAGAACGGTCGGGACGTGTCGAAGACGACGTGGACTCGAGGTGGTTGCGAAGCGTGCGAGGCAAGGAGCGGAAGCTTCCGGAAGGTGCGGGGAGGCGAACGGGAATTTCGCAAAACTGCAAAAACGGGAACGGGCGCCGTTGGACTTAGCGGGCGTAACGGGGCGGAGACCCGTTAGCCAAGGCTATAAATAGAGGAGAGGGCTGCATACCCCTTCATCAACTCATTTGCTTCTAGAATGGATTAGGGTTTGAATTGAGTCAAAAGAGGCTTTTAGATGTTTGTTTGCTTTTAAGCCTTAGTTGTTGGGAGAGAGCAGGTGAAGGGCTGTATTGAGTGCTCACAATAGTGTTGTGTGAGTTGTCTCCTGCGCATGTGCTCTGAGTTGTGTTCCCTCTCCCCTGTTCTTGTGTTCTAGGGTGACAGCTCATGTGTGTTCTTGAGTAGATGAAGATAGTTGGTTGATTCTCCCATGTACAGGCATATGGGAACTCAGTTGTGATCTTCTAGCTCATAGAAATGAGAATCTAAAATTCTGGTTTCCTGTTCTTGCTTTGTCTGCTTCGAATACCTCTGTTCTAAATTTCTTGATTTTGTGTTTTCTTGTTGGTTCTGTTTGAGAAGCCCCAAAATGGGTTGCTATGACATGGGAGATGCTCAAAAGCCATTTGGCTAGTTGATCCTATGAGCAAACCTTGTTTGATTTCAGTTTTGGCATTTTGGAAGCTCTCTGTTCTTCATTTCTGGAAAAACTAGGGTTTGGGTTATTTCCTGTTTTCCTTTGAGGATTGGCATGAAATTTAGGTTGTAAAGTCCTGAGGCTATTGTTAATATACCCTCAAATTTTCATTGCCAAAGGATCAATGAATTAGGAGTATTTTGGGTTTTGGATCTTTCTCTGCTGAGGTTACAGTATTTGTTAAAATCTGAATTCTTGATTTCCTTTTGTACTCCTTTTGATTCCTAAGTTCTTAATGTTGTTTAGATCATGTTCTTGCTGTCTTTGACCAGAGGGAAACACTTTTACGAGTGAATTTAAATATATGGTGGTGTCTGCAGTATCTCAGAATTTTGATTTTGTCGGCTGACAGAGTTTCTGTTGCAAGCACAGGTTTCAGTCTTCTACATTCTGTGTCTTCTTCAAGTTTCGGCTCATGTCCAGTTTGTTGCTCAAACTTTTATCTCTTGATCTTTTGATGAGCTCTTTTCTTTTCTAAGGTAGTGCTGCTATTTATTTCTTGATCTTGATCTTTGAAGCAAAGAAGGGCAACTGAATTTCATTCCTTCCTCAGTCTGTCTTCAGTCTGCATGTTTACTTCTTGCAGTTCTTTTTCTCTTGGACTGCAGATTTCAGTTTTCGGCTGGTGCAGACTGTGAGAAAATTACAGGGTGCAGTTTTAACTCTGCAGTTTTACTCCTTGCTGTTTTCTTGACCGAAGGATTCAAGTTGTGTTTGCAGCAGGTTTTGAGCATATCTCTTGTGCTGCCTGAGGTCTGCAGAAAGTTGCTACTCTTCCATTATAGACTGTTTTCTTTTGCAGTTTCTGCAGTCTGCTCATTTTCTGAATCCTTCTTTGCCGATCTGCTTCTTTTTGCCGATTCTTCAGACTTCCATTTTCACTCAGCTGTTCGGCTGTTGTCGGCAAAAATGAGAACAACATTTCGGCTGGGTAAAAACTGAAACCAGCGACACAGTGCAGCGCCACAGTGTCGAACTGTAGTCTTGCCGGCTGTTTGGTTTAGGTTTTCTGCAGACATTCCGATTGAGAAATCAGCAGCTCAATTTTCAGTTTTCAGAGTCTGCAGATTGTTGTTTTCAGTGTGCAGATTTCAGATTTCAGATTGCAGCAGTTTTCATTTTTCAGTTCTTGCTGCCCTCAGTTTTGAGTCTGTGATTTGGTCTACTGTTTTGGTCTTCTGTTTCAGTTCTTGCGGCAGTTTTCATTGCCACATGCTGTCTATTCCTGCAGTTCCTGCTTTCGGTCAAAAGGCAGTAGTTTCAGTTTTCCTGCTGGCAGTTCTGCAGTGATCTTTTATTTTCGGCTAGCTCTATTCCCAGCCGAGTGTTCTCAGTTTCTACTGCCGATTTCAGCTACTGTAGTTCACACTTTGGGTGCAGTTCTGCTCACTGTTTTCTTCATTACTTCATGTGCCGACAGTTTCTGAACAGACTGTTCACTGTTCTCTGCTTGGTTTGCCAAGTTGTTGTTTTCACTTGAGTGGATACACGGGGACGAATTTTTAAAGGCACCATTCACCCCCCTCTGTTGCCGTTTCCGATCCTACATACGGTTTCGTTGTTTTTCTGTCGGAACTGCAGGCCAAAATATCTAGAAAACATGGAGCAAAAACCAAGCAAAGTCCATGCAGCATTCAGAACTACAGAATGGCCCTATATGCATGCAGATTAAGATTTCATTGCATGACGTATTTATCTAAACATCTATCCTTGGATATTTATTGAAGTCAACTACACGTGGATTACAGAGGCTAATTGATTCAGAGTTTCGATGCAAAATTACAGACATCGTAAGCTGTTACGATATCCAGCCCAACCATGAAATTGAGAGCTCGTTAAAGAAATTTTTACGTTCTGACGTATAGCAAGTTAGCAGCAACCTTCGTTTTATATCTAGTTGGACCAATCAATATAAGAAATTGGAAAAGTAATGGAGAGCATCTTTGACTTATCAAAAAGGGGGGAAAAGTAGAGTAAATATATTTACTATACTTTTTTTTGTGCGGAGAAAGAGTTTTGATGATGATTTAATACTGGTCACTGGGTAATCAGATGATCAGTCCCAAGTCCCAACACCAGCTCACCTCAGGAAATGAAAAATAACAGTAAAATTCCACACGGTTAATTTAAGATTCAGTAAAATTTCACTAATTGGCACCCAAGGAATGAGCAAACAACTCTCAAATGATAGCGAATGGATTTGATCGCATGCATGATTGCTAGAGGACCACTTGGAAAATGGGAGCAATGAGACCAATGAGACTACAATTCCACGAAGAGTAAGACACAGTAACAAGGACTAAATCAGTAATTAAATTGACTGGATCGGATTAGCACAGAACAAGTACCACTAGTAAAGTGACAAACACACAAAGCTAGACACTAGTAATCCCATGAAGAGGAAAAAAGTAAAAGGTAAATTCTTGTGTCACCAAAACAGGTGTTAGCATCAAGGGGTTATATATAAGGCCTTTATGGAAGTATGAGTCAACAGTCAACTTTAAAAATCACACATGGCCAAGTCAAGGAAGACAATGGTTTTCTAGAGGAGATAAGGCTAGGTGAGGCAGCAACTAATGGTTCCACATCACACTTTCCTTTAATTTACTACTGACAAGCTTTAACAATCCAATCCAGAAATCATGGTCCCTTTTGATAAGGGGAAAATGAGAGGAGTAAAAATTTTTTGACTGGGAAACAGAATTGATCTTTTTGCTAGATTGGAGGATGCATCCACATAAGCTTTTGGCACTGGCTCCATGCAAAACCACTTAGTTTAAATTAATGGCTGATCTTATGGTTCAGAACAATCCAGAGTAACTGGAGTGCTTACTCCACTAGTGCAATTTCTAACAATAGCTTGCTTAATTGTATAGTTAGCTGCAAATTAAGTAATTTCCAATAATAGCCGCCTCCTCCTTCGCCCTGCCTCCCCTCCCGCCGCCGCGCCACACTTCCTCCTCCTCTCCGGCGAGATCCCTCTACACTACCCTCTTCCTTGTCTTCAGCGGTGGCCGCCGCCAGATTCATCGCTGCCTCTCATCGCATCCTAACCACTCTAATCTTATCGCCCACATGCTGCCCTCTTTCTTATCTCCGGTGGCTACCACCGATATATCCACCGTCACCTCCTAACCTCTCTCATCCTTGTTGCCCCCGCTGACCTCCACTGCCCACCGCCCTCCTCCTCACCCGCATCAAGTGGCGCCACCGCTACCGCCTATCACCACCCCAGCCTCCCTTTAAGATTGGGGAGCACTGATGAACTCGAACCCCAAACGGATGAACCTGAGCACTAACTCAGCGGCAGCGGAGGAAGGTGGTACCGAGGAAGACAAGCTCGCTTGAGCACGAATCTCCACGTCGATCCAAAGGTGAGTTTTCAAGCGATTGATAAATAGCAAATACGTTTTTTTAAAACATAAACTGATGCCAATTAAATGCTTTGGCAGTTAAGTAAAGATGAGTAGCAAAACGGGGAGATAACTATGCGTATTGAGAATACGATGGTGCATGTTGGAGAATATTGACCAAAATATCTGAAAATATCTCCCCAGGGTGAGAGTACAATATCTCAGGAGAATTTCCAATTGGTATGCAAGGAGGCATCCTAATCACCTCTGCATTTTTATCTGCTCCCTTCATTTAGACAGCTACGCACACACACCGCAGTGTAAACGAAGGCAGGATTCCTTCACATGCATCACAGCTGATTGCGAGCTCCACTTGAACCAGCTAGGTGATACTCAGAGTCTTTCTTTATCTCGACATTTCAAGCCTTGATGTACGATTCCAAGCCTGAATACCACGAAATCAAATAACTAAGACCCTATCTGAAACGCAGAATTTATTTCAACTCCCACGAAAATCCAACTGTTTAACGTACTCTGTGCCTGCCAGAGGGGGCAAAAAGAACAAGCCTCCGTCGCCTGCCTAGAGAGGTGGCTGTCGCCACTGTGGTCTATATAGAGGGGTGGAAAAACAGTTCGAGCCTCGTTGACTCGATTCAAAATTGTCTCAATTATACTTGTTAATTGGTTAAACATTAAAATAAGTTGATTTCAAATGAATTTGAATTATGCTCTAGCTCAGCTCAGCTCGTTAGCTCGTTTCTAACAATACTTTCAAATCATATGTAAAATAATATTAAATTAAATTATATTAATTTTAAAAAAAACTCGATAAGACGCGAAGTTAGCTGGATATTCATCCCTATCTATAGCACAGCACAGAATCGCTAGTGCGGCGCTGTTGAGACAGAAGTGGCTGCAAAGGAGAACTTCGAACAGGCTATGGTGTCACTCACTCGTATGCCTTGCTGGTGCCCCTACGCCTACATGGGAGCCTATGATTGTGATCTGCACCTACCCTGCAATCCAATCCAACTCTTTCTTTGCGCGGCCGCCACCCGACACAACACCCGCATACGAAGCGACCGAGCCTCAGTTGATTGATTGCTCGAACGCAACCAAAGGTCGTTGCTATCGTAATGCTACTAGCTGCATGTCTAGTGCTTGTTGGTGTAGGGTCTGTTTTTTTGCTGTGGTTTATGATCTTTAGTTGTGGTTTGTAATTTTTAAACTGTTTATATGAGAGATTACAGAGTAATAGAAATTCACGTGTGATTTTTGCTGATATAAATAAAGTCAGCAAAGTATGTACTACAATTAACTAGTAGACCCTATCTTGAAAAAATACTCTATTTAGAAGCTTACATCGTAGAAAAGCAAAAAACGCCTTTTGTGTTCGAAAAGAACAGGGCCGTAGCAGTGAGCCATGATCTTCTACTTTCTTCTAGGCACACTTGGAGTACTAGTAGTATTATTAGTAAGTACCTTTTTTGTCACAAATACACGTTGTTTTAGTGTGTGTATATATATATATATATATATATATATATATATATATATATAGTTAAAATTTTAAAACTTTGACTATTAATATTTTTAAAGATATTTAGATTAGATAAATAAAAATTATATTATCAAAAATATTTTTATAATATTATAATTTTATTGAGTGTTATAACTATATTATAATAAAAATTAGTGATCAAAGTTACGTTTTGAGAATCATATCAATACCTAAAACTACGTGTATTCATAGCTAGCGAGTAACTATATCTCTCTTCAGTCCAAAAAGTAAATATATCTCCAAAACGTACTACAACACTTTCGTAATTTTAATTTTAAAGATTTAAACCATGTTTGACTCGCTGGAATTTCCCAGATCCCTAGATATTGATATTGAGTTATTTTTTTTGTAAACTTCATGTGCTTGAAAATAGGCCCTTACTATAGTTTCAGCTGGATATGGCCGCTAACCACAACATGGTTGCAAATATGGATGTGGGCACTATAATCATCGAACATGTAACATCTCGTGTAACATAACAGGTAAGTAGTCTACAGTATATTCATCAGAAGACATGCATGTGATTACAGTTCTGAAGATATTATGTAGATCTTATGCTTTTAGTTAAACCAATTTAGTTAGCAAGCAAGCACATACAACATGATCAAAACCACAAAAACAACATACATAGGCAAAGAGCAAAGAAACGGCTACTCTTCTGTACCTCCCCCATTTATTTAGAGGTTAATTAAGTTACATACTTACATGCATGTAGTAGATCCCCTAGGCAGAGAGAGATCAAGGTACTCTAATGCAAGCATAATCTTACATGCAGATTTAATCTACTTCGAAGGAGGATGCAGCTTATGAACTAGTGCTTTCAGTGTGCTACGCGAGTGCACAACCATGGCCGCCTCCTCCCTAAACTAACTACTCTTCCTTCCATCAAGCCATGCAAATGCAGCCTCTCTCTCTCTCTCTGGCTGCCTAGATGGCCTCTGTACAGAGTGTTTCTTGAATTGGCGAGCGCGCATGCGTCGCTCGAGAGGCGATCGATGCGCGGAGTGTTCGTGAGACGGCGGCCGGCGCCGGCGAGCTGGCTAGACGCGGATGAGAGCGGGGCGGCGGCGGCGCTGGTCCTCCACGGCCTGGCGCTGCTCGGACTCCTGCCGCTGCAGGCGCAGGTGCTCGTGGTGCCTCCGGATGAGGCTCTCGGCGCGGCGCAGGAGCTCGTCGTGCGCCATCACCAGCACGTCCCTGGTGCGCCACCCCTGCTTGGCCGCCGCAGGGGCTACCGCCGCCGGATGTGGCGGCGAGGGCGGGACCATCGTGGCCGACTTTCGCATCTGCCTCCGAGCGACGGCCTTCTCGGCCGCGCGCTCCAGACGAGGCAGCTCGTCGCTGCTCCACGTCTCGCTCTTCCGCACGGCCACCGGCCGCGCCGCGCCGCGCCGCACGATGGCCTGCCTCGGCGGCGACGGCTCTTGCCTTCTCCTCCTCGCGGGGTTTCTTCCCGTCGGGCTTGGCCTCCACCGCGACGGCTGTCGGCTTCTCCTCGCCAGCCGATTTCTTGCGGACCCGTGGACGGTCGGTCCTCTTGACCGTTCTCGCCTCTCGGGGCTGCCTCCTCGAGACCGGCGCGACGACGACGGCATCGGGGGCAACAGCGGCAGCAAAGACGTCATGTTCCGACGACGGGTAGAGGCTGTTCATGGCAGCAGATATATCGTCGGCGTGGCTGGCCGAGGAGGAGGACGCGGCGGTTTTGTGGTGGCGGTAGGAGGAGACGAGCCAGATAACGATGACGTTCGCGGCGATCCACAGGAAGGGAGGGGACGAGAGGAAGCCGGCGGGGAGAGGCGCCGCGGAGCCGTACGACGCGGCAGCCGCCGTGGCCACGAGGACGGCCACGACCACGGCAACCTCTGCCTCCTTGAGGAGGGAGCAGTTCATGCCCGAGGAGAGAGGGTGTTTGTGTGAGGAGGAAGCGATGGATGAGCCGTTTATATAGGACGGGCCGCGCCGCGGGGGGGCGGGGGAGGCGGCTTTTGGTTGCATCGCTACGATCGATTGGGGGCGCAGGGACCTCTCTCAAAAGTACATAGTGGTAAAGCGAACTCTAGAATCTGAACACCTGTGCGTTCTTCTCGGTTTCTGATTCATGATACAGTAATTAGATTCTAAATATGATGTTTTTAAGGTGGAATATATAAATTTATTATAGTAGATATTATATCAACTTCAATTATATCGACCAAAATTTTACATAAGTATCTTTTCATACTCTCTCGTGTGAATAGCTATAATTCAAAATTTTAATATACCATAAGTCAAAAGTCCAAGGTACCGCTCGGTTGAGCTGAAATAAGCTGGCTTATGACTGAAATTGTATTGTAATTAGTTGAAATTATACTATAACTAATGATGACTTACTTGACGTAACTAAGTTTTTTAAAAAAAATTAAAATAAAAAATATGTTAGTCCATCACAGACAACGCAAACAAATACAAAAAAAGAATCGACAAAAAAACTAAAAAGATAAAATTTAGAAATAGTAAAAAATAAACAAAAATCGTAAGCTAAAATGAGCGGGGTCTACGAGAACAACCACCCCGTGATCTTTTTCTCGACTTCAGTTAATTTCCGATTCATTTCCGTGCAAACAGCAGGGAATAAATTACCTGTTGCATGTAAGAAACTCGCAAGCTTACACGGTACAAAGTTTGGTGTACATGTACTGCAAGTCTTTCCTTGGTGCTACAACTGTTGATAGGAGGATTATACACATTCCATGTGTAGCTTTTAGGCCGTTTGGATTAGGGGAATGGAAGAAAGGAACTTCCTATTCACAGGAATAATAGGAAATCTATAGCTAATTTTCCGTAGTAATCAAAAAATAATCTTGCGTTCCAAATAGAACCCTAACCTGTTAGGCTTGCTAAAAAGGTGGTTGTAGGAGCGTTTGTTGTGGTTGGTGGTTGAGTACGGGTCTAAGGACCGAGGGTATGGCGCTCACTCTCATCTAGCCATCGGCAGGGCTCTTACCTGGTGTGGTAAAAATGCTCTGAGGTTTGACTTTAGAAGAAGAGGAAGACTAGAGACTTATTTTATTGCTCATTGCTTACTTATGAATGCTACATCTCCTCTTTTAATGTAGATGAGTTAGCCCCTAACAATATGGAAAGTAACATGATCTAATGCAGCCAGTCAACTAAAGATAAGATTATATCCATATTAATATAAAGATACGCATCTAACTATTTCTAATATGAAAATATCCATCTAACTATTCCTGATATAAAGATATGCATAAGATTCCACCCTAAATAGATAATAACGACACTCTTGCTACAGTGCTTGCTCGGATCATAGACCATAGCATTACATTCCTTGTGGTGAGACAACTCGTTCTTAAGTTGTCAAGTGACTACTATGGCTATAACCTAAGGTGTCCCTATATCGATGAGAGGCCGTGCTACCGGCGGAACATCGTATGAAAGAGAGTTTGCAATACTCCAATGGACAAGAATCAGGATTACAGTTCCTTTGCGTGATTTGCCGTTGTAGGAGATGTCGGCGGCATGGTGTGACACCCCGGCCCATGTTGGCCCATATGTGTGTGTACATAAATTTCTGGATTAGTCTCACCTTGCTAGCTTACCTTGAGAAGCACTTACATATAAGCCTAGGAGTTCCAATGGTAGTACGTGTTAACCGTTTTGCGCGAAACGAGGACGAAAGCGCAAGCGCGTTGCTACGTATGTGTGGTCTATCCAGAATGGGGTTAGGCCTAAGCTGGGTTGGACCCTAGTGTGTTACAAATGGTACCAGAGCCGACTCTCGCGGTTACATGGGCGTGTGCGGGTCAGAGGCGCGGGCATATGGCGCATGGTGCGTGTGGGCCCGGAGTGGACACACGGCATGGTATATGTGCTGGCACTAAACGCACAGACATGTGCCAAGAGGGGAGATCCTTATTATTTTCCCCTGTGTGGATATGTTGGTCTGACGAGGACGTCGGGTCCTTTGAGGGGGGTGTGTGTGACACCCCGGCCCATGTTGGCCCATGTGTGTGTGCACATGAATTTCTGAGTTAGTCCTACCTTGCTACCTTACATTAAGAAGCACTTACATATAAGCCTAGAAGTTCCAATGGTAGTACCCACGGTTAACCGTGTTGCGCAAAGCGAGGACGAAATCGCAAACGGGTTGCTACGTGTGCGTGGCCTATCCAGAATAAGATTAGGCCTAAGGTGGTTTAGACCCTAGGATGTTACACATGGACAAGATGTGTGGGGGCAGCAATAACACTCTTCCTACAAGTGTGCAAAAAGAACAAGATGTCGTTGCGGTCTTGACACCCACCATACCCCACATCTACGAAGTTATGGCATCAACTGGCCACGTGGAGAGGACCGTCGTTGGACAACGGCAACCTTCCTCCTCGGCGAAGGCACCAAAGGTACCAAGGATAACACTGCCTACTAAAGTGTTGGTGGCGATGGCAAGAGTGGCATCGGTGGCAGCGCTGGTTCTGGAGGTGATGGAAGTGGCGATGGAGGCGTTGCCATTGCATTGCACACATTGTATCCTTCTGCTCCTTAGCCATCGATGCCATTATTTCATGGCACATGGTCATTATGTTGCTGAGATCGGTCTTAAGGTCCGTGACTAAGACCTTCATAGCAGTTGCACAATCGGCAACAGAAGCTATGTTGAGTAGCTCTGATACCGAATATTGTGGTCGATGGTTGGGTACGGATCTGAGAACCGAGGGTAGGGCACTCGTCATCATCTAGTCACCGACAGGGCTCTTTCCTAACATGGTAGAGAGGCTCCGAGACTTGACTTTAGAATAAGAGGGACACAAGAGACTTGTTTCATTGTTCATTGCTTGCTTATGAATTTTGCGACTCCTCTCTTTATATAGACAAGTTAGCCCCTAATAATATGAAAATAAACATGATCTAATACAACCAATCAACTAAAGATAAGATCATATTCATACTAACATAAACATATACATCTAACTATTCCCAATATGAAGATATGGATATAACTATTCTTAATATAAAGATATGCATAAGATTCTACCCCTAAATAGGTAACAACGCTACAACGCGACACTGTTCATGCATGCTATAGCACCACGATATTGTTTGCGTGCCTACTACAATGCTTGTTGGGATCATAGACCATAGCATCACACTTCTCATGGTGAGACAGCTCATTCTCGAGCTATCAATTGGTAGCCATGGCTACAACCTGAAGTGCCCCTATGTCGACAAGAGGTTGTGGTATCGATGGAACGTCGTATGGAAGAGAGTCTATAACACTTCGATGGACAACAGCCAGAACTGTGATCCCTTAGCATGAATTGTTGTTGCAGGAGGCGCCAGTGGCATGGACAAGCTGCATAGGGCAGCAGCAATTCTCTTCTTGCTGGTGCGGGGAAGAACAAGACATCATTGTAGTCCTAACACTCACCATACCTCACATCTACGAAGGTACAACATCGACTGGCCACGTGGAGAGGACCCCCGCTGGACAACGCTGCCCGCGGAAGCATTGATGGCAGCGACAGGAGTGGCATCAGTGGCAACGCTGGTTTTGGAGGTGATGGAAGTGGCGACGGTGGTGATGGAGGCGTGGCAATTGCATTGGCACGTGTTGTCTCCTTCTACTCCTCGGCTGTTGATGTCATTATTTCTTGGCAAATGGTCATCATGTTGCTGAGATCGATCTTAAGGTCCACGACTAAGACCTTCATAACAGCCGCACAATCGGTGGCAAAAGCCATAGTGAGTGGCTTTGATACTAGATGTTGTGGTCGGTGGTTAGGTACAGGTCTGAGGACTGATGACTGAGGGTAGGGCACTCGTCCTCATCTTGCCATCGGTCTGAGGACTGATGACTGAGGGTAGGGCACTCGTCCTCATCTTGCCATCGGTAAGGCTCTTCCATCACGTGGTAGAGAGGTTATGAGGGTTGACTTTAGAAGAAGAGAGATTAAAGATTTGTTTGATTACTCATTGTTTGTTTATGAATGCCGCAGCTCTCCTTTTTATATAGATGAGTTAGCTTCTAACAATATGAAAA
Organism: Bonia amplexicaulis; assembly: GCA_036346245.1. Lineage (NCBI taxonomy): Eukaryota > Viridiplantae > Streptophyta > Magnoliopsida > Poales > Poaceae > Bonia > Bonia amplexicaulis. The sequence continues at coordinate 4,670,120 of CM070764.1, forward strand.
CTAGCATGATCTAATATAACCAATTAACTAAAGATAAGATCGTATCCATACTACTATAGAGATATGCATATAACTATTCCTAATACGAAGATATGCATTTAACTATTCATAGCATAATATATGCATAAAATTCTACCCTAAACATATAACAATGTTACAGTACCACGTGGCATTGTTCATATGTGCTACAATACCATGATATTGTTCACGTGCCTGCTAAAGTGCTTATCGGGATCATAGACCATAGCAGTGTCTTTTGTAAAACTTGCAAGTAACTCATGTATTACACCTATAGCATATGTCTGCTAAAGTGCTTGTTGGGATCATAGATCATAACAATGTCTTTTGTAAAACCTGAAAGTAACTCACGTGCTACACTTATAGCGTACAAGATGACTTGTTGACTTGTGTTCCAGGGAATTGAAGAGTTGTAAGTACAGTGAGGTATTGAAACATGTCTCTTCTTTTTAGTTTTTAAAAGTTTTTTTTATTTTTCTACAGTAACTAATTTTAAACATGGTATTTTTAAGACGGGTCTATAAATTAATTATAGTATATATTATAATGACTTTATTTATATCAGTCTAAATCGTACACAAGTTTTTTTATTATTTTATACTTTTTTTATAAACGACTAAAAAGTTATAAGCCGCAGCTAGAAGCTATAAGGAAAACATATACTACCGTTTGAAAGCATTTAACCATAGTTGATACGGCGCGGGGTCCGGGGACTACGAGTCTACGGTCGTCTCGTGACGGTCAGTCCAACACCAATCCATTACAGCATCTGTCCATGCATGTTGCGTAATATTTACCAACGAATTGCTCGGACACTAGTGGCACAACGCAACTGTTTGGTTTAAGGCCCTTCTTATTTCAGCTTTTCTGTTAGGTTCTTAGCTTCTACCTTGTAGTTTTTTATTTTTATCTTTTTTTTAGTTTTTTGGTTTTTTCATATTCGTTTGCATTGTCTATTTTTTATTTTTAAAAATTTTTAGATTTAATTACACTAGAAAGTACCAGTAACTACGGTGTAAAATAAAATAGTTATAGTAATAAACAGCTAAAAATAAATCATACAGCAGCTGCCCAAGTCTAGTCTGGTATTGAACCAGTCTTCGCCTGTATAACAGCATTGTTTACCAAAGAAATGGAAACTTATTCTAAGGGATATCAAACTGAAAAAAAAACAGCCATACGTCAGCTGCCCAAGTTGTCAATACACATTTGGTTGACAGAAATGGCATTATTAGTGATTGTCTAGGGGTGGCAAGCTTGTCAATGAAGCATGATCATTACACAAAGCTACCGTGTCTTACTGACTAATGTGTTTTTTTTTCTATAGGATAATCTCACTTTAGCGCAGCATCCCGGTATATCACTTCATGAATGCGTTTTTTTCCCTGTGGTTTTGACTTTTGATTTATGGATTTTGAACGCTGACTGTTCACAAGGGATAGTACGCAGAGAGAAATAGTCACACATGATTTTGATCGATATAGCTAAACTCGGTATTTGAAAGAACGTACCGTTTAAAAGTTAACTACTATAACAGAAAATGATAAAAGTTAATTACTATAACAAAAAGTAATAAAACAAAAGTAAAAAAAGAACCTAGTCCAAATCACCGCAGCCCGATCAGACCTTTCCTGTTGGCTCAAAATAAGAAAGGAAAAAAATGCATCAGCAGTCATTTACTTGCACCGTGCAGTTAGAGCACATATCTTGTTCCATGTACCGGATAGGTACCATATCCCGATTTGGTTATACATAATAAGACAGGCAGTATATAGTTGCATTAATGATTTGAGAGAGTACGCTGCCACATGTACAGTTCCAGAACACAGACCAAGGATCTCTACTTTGCGAAACAGGGAGTGTGCTTTTATCTAAAGCCCCTTCTAGATTCTCGTAGGAATTAAACTGTTCCACATGAATTTCCTGCAGATTTTCTTGTGAAATTTCAGAGTTTCAAATGGGATCTTAAGTGCGATAAGAAGCTACTAATGATAAAACTCCGGGACTGTTTGGTAACAGCTACGGCTTATGATTTTTGGCTGAAATTTTTGAATTTTGACTGTTTACGGTACAGATTACGGAGAGATACTTACGTGTGATTTTAGATGGTACAGATGTTGAGTTTTAACGTGTACATCGTTTAACTTGTAGATCTTATCTTGAGAAAATACTTTATTTAAAAGTTAGATACTATAACAAAAATTAAAAGTTACCTGTTTCAAATAAAAAGAACAGATCCGGAACATGGCGCGGGCAGCAAAATAACGGTGGGGGTTGATTCTACGTCACCTTTTGTCCCCGTCTGCTCCGAGTAGGGAACTGAAACTCGTGCCTTGTCTCCTCTCCTAGTCAAATGGAGCCCCAAAGCTGGAGCAGCGCAATCACAACGCGTCGTCGTCGTCTTCACCTCACTCCTTTTTGTTTATTTACTCCCTCTTTGCGAGCCTTTTGTCCATTATAATGCGTGGGTGCCCACACGCGCCCAAGTACCCACTACCCTAATCTATCTGTTTATCCATCCAAGATGCACGCAGCTTCGCTTAAAAGAAAGGAAAAAGGCGAGCGAGCGGCAGAAATATTCCTCTGATGAGCCAACCGATTTTACGTTGCGTTCTGCCACGGTCTTGCGATCTATTGGTTAGAGCAGGTAGCGGCACATGGCTCGACCTACCCTACCCTCCAAAACCTGCCCCTAAGAGACGAGCACTTCGCATTTTTGTAGTCCATCACTTTTGAGTTGTTTAGACGTTTTGCGTATGTAAGCAAAAGCCACAGTGTGTCCCAACTGGCCGCTGGGAACCTGGGCATGTAATGCAGTGCATGCTATTTTTTGATGAAAACACTGTAGCTGGTTGAAAAAGAGGTTTATTTAACATAATTAAATTTAAAAAAATTTAAAAATATAAAAAATTTGTTAGCCCATCACAGACAACGCAAACGAATACGGGAAAAAAAAGAATCGGCAAAAAAGCTCAAAAAAACCAAAAATTCAGAAAAAGACGAAATTATGAATAGTGTAAAAATAAGCCGAAAGCCAGAAGCTCAAACCATATTGAGCGGTGCCTAAATTACACTCCTCCCAATTAAGTCCTAACCTAGATTTAATTTGTAGGTTATACGGGCAAACACGAGTTTGCTTACAACAAGCATATACATACTTACGACCACGTACGAATAGCAGCTGTGATCGAGTGTCTCTGTACGGTAATCCAGTTTGCTTCCCCCGTGTTTCTCTGTGTTTTGTTTTCAGTGGTAAAAACGGAGATAATCATTCACCCTCTCTGATTGTGTCATACGATCCTACAAGATTTAATTTGTAAGTTATATGGGCAAACACGAGTTTGCTTACACAAGCACATACGTACTTTGGTTATATGAGTTTGCTTACACAAGCACATATATACTATCTTGCAAGGGAATCTTGGGCTTTTATATGGTATATGTTCTAAATATGTATGTTATGAAATTACACATACTTACTGGCTCACGTATGTTCAAGGGTTTGACAAGAGAGGAAAAGTAGAAAAAATGCTTGTCATGGTTTCGTACTACAGAATAGTACAGACTACAGATTTTTCCAACTTCCGTCGGTGGTTCGTGGCTACAGCTAGAGAGGACCATACTGTGTATTTCTACTTGTATTCACAAGTCACAACATATAGTGTTAACAGGGAACCATGGATATATTTATGTTGCTCTTTCCTGTTAAAAATTGCCAGGTTAAGTAAGCATCCTAATCATTGGACCTGACAATACTTCTTCGAAAAACTTCTTTCACCTCCATCTCGCTAATCAACTTAGTAAACACTAGACACCAGAACTGATCACCTGAATGCTAAGACACTAGCGAGGAGAGCCACTAGACCAGACCCTGATAGCCTCAGCAGCAGTTGCTGGAAGCTGACCACACGCGGCGTCACAGGAGGAGGATATTTTGAAGGACCATGGTCCGTCCGTTTCTGCCCACTGTGGCTGCTGGGGCCTTCCTGGTTTGATATACCAGCAGCACCAAACCAAAGCATGCGCAGTGCAGCAGGGAAAAAAAAAGAAGAAGAAATGGGCTGTTCCGAGACATGGCTAGGATGAAAGCTAAGCTAGGCACCAAAAGGGACAGGCCCCACGAGGGCGTGGCGATGGCTTATCACGAACCACCACCTCCCTGGTACCATACTGTTGCCTACTGGCTGTGTTATATATATAGGCCCTGTTTATTTCCACTTAAGATTATTATAATCTAGTTTATACATCATAAGTGGAAACAAACAGACAGATTATAAGCTAGCTTATTATAATCTAATAGCCCAGATTATTATAATCTAATAAGCTCAAAAAAGAAGCTTATTTCAAATTATTTCAAATATAGATCACCTTTATCTAAATGACCATAAAACTTCGAAAAATTACCCACCTTTGCCATTCATTAACTCCCCAACCTTCAAACATTATAAGCTCAAGGGCATTGTAGTATTTAAACATTCGAATACAACAATTCATAACTCTGATAATCCAGGTTGCCAAACACCGACAAATTTATTTCCTACCAGCTTATTATAAGCTAGCTTATATAATCTGCAACTATAAGCTAGATTATAATAATCTTAAGTGGAAACAAACAGGGCCATAAATACATAGGAAGCAGGATTGTGTGGTTCGGTGGGATAGGGTTTTCACTCATTTCATCTGAACCACATAATCTAGATCGGATAGTCCATATCGCTATTAGCACACCACTGAAATAGTCATTAGCACTATATATGCTCTCTCTATATATATAAACGCGCAAAGAAATAGATTGTGTTCGGAAAAGCGGAGCGTCGTTTTTTTGGACACAGCCCTACAGCGAAGAAAATACAGGTTGTATCAGGTTATGAAATATTGTGGGTTGGAGGATGCGGGAGCGAAGCCTCTCGCGGTATGGACTAGGTGTCCAAGACAAACATGTAATCGGAGTATAAATATGTACCGTCGATCTCTTGTAACCTTAATCGTGATAAAAAAAACTCCTCATACAGATAGAGCCACCGTGATAGGCTCTTGGGAATGTAGGTATTACCGAACCTCGTAAATAAATCCTTGTATCTTTTATATACTCTTGTGCTTGTTATGATTTTTTTGTTGTGCTAGAGCTGCCGCTGGTTTCAATTGGTTGGCTTCTACTTTTACCCAAAATTTGGTGCGTTTGTTTCTTTTCTTTCAAGACAAGATCAGTCTGAGAAAAAAAAAAGAAGGGGTCATTGGTCACGGAGAGGGTCGATGGGTACCTGATGCAATGGACGGCGGTGAGAGGGCGCTCCGGCCGCCCCTTTTCGGCCCAGTGGGAGCAAGTGGTGGGGGCGTCGCGGGCGAATATGAACGTCGCCTCCGGTGGCTCCTGGACGCTGCAGGACGCATTGCTAACTGGCCTTCCTTGCAAAAGTTGCAATGCACCAAAAGAGCATTTCACTTTCTGAAAGATGTGGCGATATCCAACATGAACAAAGATAAATTAGCTATTGTGCAAAAACAGCTAGGTACTCGGCATCTCAGGATGCATGGTAAGTTTCAAATTTGTATCTTATTTCGGGTATGTTCTTTATCTCACAAGTCAGCGGCTTTTAGCTTTTGCTACAGTACCTAACTTTCAAACGGAGTATTTTCTTAAGACGGGGTCTACAAGTTAAACGATCTACACGTTAAAATCCCAACATTTGTATCACCCAAAATCGCAAATGAGTATCCGTCTCTCCGTAATCTGTACCGTAAATAGATAAAATTCAAAAATTTTAGCTAAAATCACAGCCGAAAAGAACAGGCGTCTCATGTGAATTCTTCAGCTCTTGAACCAAGCACCTAGTGCTGTTGCAGGTAGGTGTGCAACGCGCTCAAGAGTCAAAGACAACAGTTTTTTTTCTCGAAAACGCAGGTGAACTACGCTTCATTCATTAAGTAGGGGAAAGAAATACAAATACAAAGAAGCTAGCAGCCACTGACAGAAAGATCAAACTAGAGTATTACAAGAAAAGCGACTAGCAACTGTAGCAACCGGGAAACTAAGAGCTTCTGATCACTGCCGGGCAAGAAGCTCCTGAAGTCCAGGTGCCATCTGATCTTACCATGGTAATCTGATATCACCATACTTTCAGAACAATCCGATCCAACTTATGGTCCAAAGAAATCTTGGAGGATTGCAAAGATAAATGGATAAGATTGAGCGATCAAGATGGGGACAAGATGGGACATGAGAGATGGTTTGCGATCTCACTTCGCATGGTGGATTTATTTTCCCCTGAAGAGGACATTGATCAGAATGGTGGGCGGTGGCTGATAAGAGTTGGGTCCTGATTATACGACAGAGGAGCAAGAAAAGGAGGCGCAGGTACATGGGCTACATTAGTGGTAGCCCACGATTCACCGCTTTGTTACATTAGTGTATCAGGAATGTATATATCGTAATGGATTTTAAGGTGGATTGTACCTAATTGTTAAGGTCACTACTGTTATGTTTGAGGTCACCGTTCGGCTGTAACAAGTGTCCCACTAGGCAGTAAAAAATTGTATCTGCTGTTAAATGTGGTTGTTGATAGTTGGTTGGTGGGGAAGGAAGAACAACATGATTAAAAAAAATTGTATTTTAATGCTTATGGCCAAGTCTTTAGCTTGAGGATCGGCCTTAAGTTTTTTTTGCTTATAGCCTGCTTAAGGTCAACCCTGTAATATATAAGGTCGACCTTAACCTGACTTATGACCCCTTATTTTCATACACTCCGGATGCCCTTACCATTTTGGTGAAGATTTGTCATGCTATTATTTTGCATCTGATATCGTCTTTCGTTGGCATTGATTGAAGCTAATATAGGCTTTTGGGTGGTCCTTGAGAATGAAAAATTGGTGCTATATGCAAATATTCTACTCATCTAGCATTTGTGAAATGTGGATATAGGTGAACATTTGACAAACTATATGGTGTGTAACCCTATTTTGCAAGTCTAATCGAACTTGGCACAGCTCCAATCTTAAGAATCAGCTTGGTGCGTTACAGCAAAAGCCAATCTAGGGGGGGACAGGGATAAAGCCAAAGGGTTGGTCATTCTGGTTTATTAAATGTCTGCATAAATTGGTTAACACAAAATTGCCAATAATGGATTAGACAGGTGCATCAACTTGACATGAAAGGTTTTGTTTCGTATCATCAACCCATTCCTATTCTCTAAATCACTTTTTGTCCCAGAAGACGTAACAAGCTCTCGTTGGTTTCTCCCCAAACAGGATTGCAATCTAATAAATAAATCATTGGTGATAAGCATATAACATATAATTGTACAAGAATAAACCAATAAACAATAGCAAATTACTCCATTACGCAGCATTAAAGGAACAAGTAGCAGAGTAAACGACAAGAAGAAATCCTAGCGTTTATTTATCCTAAAGCAAAGATGAAAAACAACAATCCCTAGAACCGTGCAGAAGTCAGTACTGCAACATTAAATTATAGTTTTGATACCTCATAATCACAATAGACTGCAATCCTTCAGTTGATCGTTGCACATTGGCGAAATCCTAGCACAGCCTTTTCGTCAGTTTTTTTTATGATTTATTTAGTCCTCCATGCAATATGTGATTTACCACTCATAATTGTGAAATAAATATTTAGGGCGCAGAAGCAAAATCAGGCTATCGACCTCATGCCAATTTGCAACCATTGTTAACGAAAAATTTGAACTTATTGCATCCAGTTAACATAAAACAACCAGAAGAATTTAGAAGACTTACAAGATGAGCATCTCAATTGGACCAGCTCCATATACAGTAGTTCCATGACAGCCTCTTTTTCCCGTTGGAACCATATTTATGTTATGAATATTGTATGTATATTCGTAAAGGCCAATGAGCAATATATAGAGAGTACAATGGATTATATGCAAAGTTGACCTATATAAATAAGTAAATACAAAAGAGATAAGTCTATTCTAATACCCTCTCAAACCCATAGTGGATCACACCAAGGATAAAAAAGCGGCGGTTACCGAAAAAACAGGTAGGAACCAGGAGGGAAAAAACCGGCTGAAAATTTTCAAATATAAATTTAAATTTATGACTGTATAATGTACTTTCTAGATTGGTTTAGACATTTAGACATTATTATGCTAGATTACCTATTGTATGAACTAAATATGCATCAATTATTTGAAATCCTATTGATAATTTCTTGTCTGATCCTCTTAGCAATTTGTTGTCTAAAACGCACACTTACCGACTCCTAACTCACATGCAAAGCTCATTGGGCCTATCAGAGGACTTGATGGACATAGCTGGAGGACGTGATGTCACAAATGATATCATGTTACCCAAAGACAAATCCGTTAGTTACTAATCACCAAAACTCACCATTAACATATAATGGAGGGTCTAGATCTTTCAACGGCCTAGAACTAAATGGGTCATGCCAACCTGGCCCGACACGCCATACCATGCTTGGGTCGTAACCTCGGCCCAACGGGCTAGCCTGGCACGACACACACAATGCCATGTTGTGCTAGGAACGACCCAGGCATGGGTGAGCACAGTACAACCCGCTAGGCCCGATGGTGTGGGGCGAGCCGATGATGATCCGGCGGTGGCGGCGAGAGGAGCCGAGGAGGTGGGCGACGAAGGGAGTAGGGGCGGGTGGGAGGCCGTGCACTGGTGGAGGAGGGAGTGAGGGATGAGGGAGGAAGGGCGGCGAGCACACCCGTCTCGGCGGTGACCGAAGGAGGTGGGGCAGACGAAACGCCAGAGAGGTGGGGACGGGCTGAGCAGCAGAGGTGGGCATTCAATGACGAGATGGCGGAGGAGGGATGAAGGGAACGACGGAGGGAGCGGCAGAGGGGGTGGGCAGAGTGGAGAAGGAGGTGGAGGAGAGGAGGGGAGTGGCCGGACTATCGGAGGAGGTGGGGGCTAGGGAGTGAGCAAAGCGGCTCAGTGGGAAGGACTAGAGGAGGTGGTCAACTGATCACCAGGTAGGGTCGTGCCTAATGGACCCGGTCGACACGGCAAGGTATGGCCTGGTTGCGACCGTTTGGCCTGTTAAGGACCATTAAGGCATGGTAACATTGGGTAATTCGAAATTTTTGACCTTTTTAAATGTTGGAGGCTTACAAAATTTGAAAAAAAAAATCAAATAATCTAAAAAAGGTCAAAATTTTCCCCATAAATAGGCACCCACCCCCATCCAACAATAACTCTTCCATCGATCTCTTCTCTCGTTTGTATTATGAAAATTGAGATCTAATCTGCGAACATTTGGCAAAATTTGAAATTTTTTTGCCAAATATTTGAATTTTTTTTGCCAAATATTTGAAATTTCGAAATCCAGCTGCATTCGGCAAAAGAGGTAACCATAGTGATTTTTGATATTTTTATTGTTCTTATTTTTTTATTATTCGTAGTAAGGTGAAATAAATGTGTAATTTTTGAATCACAGTTTTCTGAATGGATCACTTCTCCATCACATCGAAGGACGTTGTAACTGCTGAGACCGATATGACTCTAGTACTTCAAGGCGCAACTCAACCGGGGAATGAGCCCGAGGCTACTGTAGTACCATCATCAGGCTCTTCAAGTGCCTCTGCGTTTGCAAGCACCGGAGCAAAGAGATCCTAATCTAGCACATCCGAAGTCTACGAATATTTAGAGAAGGTAAGGTATGTTGTTTGTAAAATTTATTGTAATAATTTGACTAGAAGTCTTCAAGTGAAACAAAACACTTCATAAGACATGCCCAAAGATGTACGACAAAACAAGGAGTGTCGTGAGGTAGACACAACTACAATATAACCTCGATGGTACAGTACGTAATTGGGACTATAGTTCCAAGGTAGCTAGAGAATCTCTTTATCGATTAATTGCTATACATGATCTATCTTTAGGCTTTGAAGAGTCTGCCGCATTCGAAAAGTACATAAGGACTGAACATAATCCTAGATTTCAAAAGGCAATCAAAACAGCACAAGAATATGTCCAAACGAAAGCAACACACTCAGAAAGTGATGACCATACATTGGCTACATTGTGCGACAAAAGTCATCGAAAATACAAGGTACGCAGCTAAGCTCAATGTTCAATACCGACTTCAAAATTACTCCATGATGTTTGATGAGAGACAGGTTGGTAAAGTTCAGTAAATCATCTCAGTGAACCCGTTGTCTTGCACACAAGACCAAAGCTGCTAACATTTTCCTATGTTTTCTGAATGCTGGAAACTAACCGCCGGGCCTTCCAACGAAGTGTCTCATGAACTTGGGCTCGGTGATGGCTGCCTCAGCTTGGCCTGTAGAAGCAGACCCATTTCATCTGCTATAGTTTTCTTCTTCGTAGCCATCTGCACAGAAAGCATAGAATGTTATCTGCGTAGACAGCATGTTGTACTGTGTCCAGGATATGATTGTGCCTTGCAGTTAAGAAATATCCAACTTTTGAGTATCAGCTACATGCATTGGCCCATTGACTTAAATTATATCACACATCATAGTTGGCACTGTGTATACGCTCAGCAGAGGATGCAGTCATACAGTAGCTGAATAAAATGTTAGTTTGTGTGTTCAATAACATAATTGTAGTTAGTAATGGATAGTAGTAAAACACAGATAATTAATTTATGCAGCTACTGGGCCTGTTCTTTTTGGCTGCGGCTGGTGGCTTTTGGCTGCGGCTTGTGACTTTTGAGCTGTTTGTACGAGAGATTACAGAGTAACAGAAACTCATATGCGGTTTTTGCCGATATAAATGAAGTCAGTAAAGTATGTACTACAATTAACTAGTAGACTCTATCTTGAAAAAACTACTCCGTTTAAAAGCTAGTTACTGTAGAAAAACCGAAAAACAACTTTTAAAAGCTGAAAAGAACAGGCCACTATTCTGTGCAAGGCAATCCTATTACAACAACATTGTCTATTTACTTCCTCGAAGACTGTTCACAGTTGACAATAAAATCATACAGGGCAACCTACTTTTTTTGAGAGTATACAGGGCAACCTAGTTAAGTTGCCACCAAAGCATCACAAGATGAAACATTGCCACACACACACACACAAAAAAAGAGGGGCAGATCTGACAATAAAGTAACGTGTAGTACAAATTGCAAAAGTCTCCAGCAATTGAAATTAGTGACTTATGTTATTAGCCCAAAAAAATTGTGCCACTTTCCACCAGATTATAGCACATTTCACAGACCAAAACATGTACAAGTAATGTAAACTAATAAACAATGTCGTATTCTTCAGTCTTAACATGTCTAAAGGATTAAAAAGCACTAGTAAATCTTTCAATTGTAACTAGAGAATGCCATGCAGATGCCTTCCATGCTGGTAATGGCGTCTCATAGGTCTCTATGTATTTCTACAGCATGAATTAGAGAAGCCCAAACCTTGATTTTGATCTACGGTATTCATCACAAAATATTTTTGCTAACAATTATATAATCAGCAGTTGCACTACACTGATCATCTGTGTCAGGCACTGAATTCCATCTAGCCATCAACTTGGCCAGTGACATTGTCGGGTGCACGAGTACGAGGTCGAAGATTGTAACATGAAAGACATTGTGAATCTGTGCTTTGGCCGGTAAATGAAGCCGATAAGCGACACAACCAACTCTCTCACTGATCTGATATGGCCCATAGGCTGCTACCCTAGCAGAGCTTGGTTCATAGCTCCGCAAAGAAGGTGGATCTGGTCCATGAACCACCTTGAAAGGTGTCTCTCGCAGAGATGACTGATAAGAAGTATTGTAGCCACTGTTATTAAGTCGACGACTAGTCGTCCGGTCGGCTGGTGTCTACCGACTGAAGGCGGCGACTCGACTAGCTGCGGTTGTCGGCCGACTTGCTTCCGACCGACTCGACTTGGACCGACTTGTCACCGACTGGCTGCAACTAGTCGTCCGACTAGCAAATCGTGTGGGAGAAAGGCGCGGGCACGGGAGAAGCTGGGCCATTTTGGGCCGCCTTCGGGAGGAATACAACCATAGCTGAGAGCACAGAGAGAGAAAGCAAACCACACCCTGTCTCCTGTCGCACAAAGAGAGCGGCGGCGGCTTGGCGTTGGCGATTTCCACCGTCGAGGCGTCAACCCCAGCCGGATCGACCTCCTCGGCATCGCCCCCCAGCTGGATAGGAATCGTAGGTTTGTTTTATATTATCACATGTGCAAGCATACATATTCAAATCTAATGCGATGTAACATACATTGTTCCATTTGTTGTGATGAAATGATGAATTGCATTGTTTTTCCTCTTTTATTGGAGATCATAAATCAGTCAGAATAGGCGAATATAGTCCTAACTCCTGATACATAGCAAGTCGACAACTAGTCAACAACTAGTCAGATTGACTAGTCGACTAGTCGGCAAGTCGGTCCTTGGCGACTCGACTCGACTTACCGACTTAATAACCATGATTGTAGCAATATTCGGCCCAAGGTAACCACTGTAACCAATTTCTTGGATGATCACCTGTAAGGCATCGTAGATACATAACAATGATTTTTATTGACTACTTCAGATTGCCAATTTGATTGTGGATGAAAAGCCGAGCTCCGATTGAGTTGAACCCCAACGAGCCCAAATAACTCCTCCCAAAAACGGCTGGTAAATACAGGATCCCGATCACTGACAATCGAGCTAGGAATCCCATGTGTTAGTTGCGCATCTTTGCATGCATATGCCATACAGCAAATACCAAGTATTGCGGCATGCACTGCCGGCATATTCGCATGATGGGCTCGGTGATAACTACCGATCCGTTTCTATAGCGTATTTCTGTTGCTTCTCCTTCTTGTACTCAACCATTAATGTACTATTTATGTCCGAGAATGCAATGAGAACAGGCGTGTGCTTCCATTATACAATCTATCATGGTATTAGGCTATTAGCGATCCACCTCCAGCCATGAGTGAAGTTGGCTGGCCATTGTCCGCTTGCACAGCCGGCGCCACCGTCGGTTCCACTGCTTCCTCCTCCACTTCCTCCAAGAGCGACACTCTCTTTGCCTCCTCCGCTCTTGCTTTGCAGGTGGGCAGCATCAAGTCGTTCATCTCGATCGTCCTTGACCTTCAAGTCCCTAACTACTCTCAATGGCGCCATCTTTTCTTGGTACATATCGGGCGCTACTCCTTGCGTCACCACGTCGACGGTGTTAGCACTAATCTTAACTAGTACTTATTTTAGTCTTGAAATTTAGTTGAGACATAATTTGTTAGTTGCATGCAAATGCATGCATGCGAGAAGTGTATGCATGCAGTGTTAGTTTGTTAGTTGGCCAAATCTCCAGGGAGTAGTTAGGCATGCAGAGTAAGGAGCAAGTTGGTTGCATGCATGCAACTTTGAAGAGTTCAAGGTCTGTTGCTGCATACGTGAGAGCTTGTTGGGTTGCGCCGGCCTCCAGGATTTTGCATGCATGTACTCTCCTATTTAAAGGTCTTGCATTCTATTTGTAATGTGTGGATTAAATAGCAGAGAGAACAAAAGGAGAAAAGAGACTAAGCAGTTGCAGTCTCGTAAAACCTTTCTGTGTTCTTGCTGTGTATTCATCTCCACCTTGTGCGTGTGGTTTTTCTTTGTGTTCTTTGTATCCAGTGTGTGATTGTATTTTTCTGGGCTAACATTTGGTATCAGAGCCATGCCGAGGACAAGATCGGTATCGCCGTCGGGTCACCCCAACGTCACCGGCGGTGGTCCGTCGAGGGTACCGGGAAGAGAAAGCAGCGTCTCTCTTCAATACCTTATGCTGAACAAGAGCAACTACGCTGCGTGGGCAATCAAGATGAGGGTGTTCATGAAGGCCCAAGGTGTTTGGGAAGCTGTGGTGGCCGACGATGTTGATGAGCGCAAAGATCAGATGACTCTTGCGGCCATCTTCCAAGGAGTCCCGGAGGAGACCCTCCTCCTACTTGCCGAAAAGGAGACGGCGAAAGCTGCGTGGGACACGCTCAAGACAATGTACGTCGGCGCCGACCGCGTCAAGGAGGCGCGCGTGCAGACCCTTAAGAGTGAATTCGAGGGTTTGCGCATGAAGGAAATGGAGTCGGTGGACGACTTCGCCATGAGATTGACAACTCTCGTCAACTAGATCCGCAGTCTTGGCGACAAGATGGAGGAAAGCTACGTCGTGAAGAAGCTTCTCCGCGCTGTCCCGAATAAGTACCTGCAGATTGTCTCAACTATTGAGCAATTTGGGGACATGAAAACAATGACAGTGGAAGAAGCGATCGGATGCCTCAAGGCGTATGAGGAGCGTCTACACATTCCGGGCGACGACAACAACGACGAACATCTTCTCCTCACGCGGGCCGAGTGGGAGGCCCAATCGTCAAAGCGCAAAGGCGACGGTTCCGATGGCAATGGTGGCCGAAACCGTAGGTATCGCAAATTTGACAAGGCTAAAATAAGATGCTATAATTGCAATGATTATGGGTATTTTGCTTCTAAATGCCACAAGAAGAAGGAGGAGACACATCTCGTTATGGCTGATGCCGATGACGAACCGGCGCTACTTTGAGGCTTGGCGAGAAGGATCTCAAATAAACGGAAGTCAAGATTAGGGGGGAATTTGTTAGCACTAATCTTGACTAGTACTTGTTTTAGTCTTGAAGTTTAGTTGAGACATAATTTGTTAGTTGCATGCAAATGCATGCATGCGAGAAGTGTATGCATGCAGTGTTAGTTTGTTAGTTGGCCAAATCTCCAGAGAGTAGTTAGTCATGCAGAGTAAGGAGCAAGTTGGTTGCATGCATGCAACTTTGAAGAGTTCAAGGTCTGTTGCTGCATGCGTGAGAGCTTGTTGGGTTGCACCGGCTGTCTCGCAAAATCTTTCTGTGTTCTTGCTGTGTATTCATCTCCACCTTGTGCGTATGGTTTTTCTTTGTGTTCTTTGTATTCAGTGTGTGATTGTATTTTTCTGGGCTAACAGACGGCTCAAACCACTTCCATATGGTGATGCACTGGGAGACATTGGCCACCCAATCTCGGACCAAACGTTGGTCCTCACTCTTCTGCGCGGCCTCAGCGACAAGTATTCAGTTCAGGCGCCCATGATCCCATTGCTTCGGCCATTTCCTACGCTCCTCGAGACACGTTCTACACTGCTTCTTGAGGAGCTCAAACTGGCGACCAAGCTGTCCAACCCCACGGCACTTGTGACCACAACTCGGGCTGCCATCGGCCAGCCTACCGGTGCTGGCCACCGTGGTTCATCCCACTGGACCAAAAAGGACAGAAACAAGGTAAGATCACTCAACAAACCAGGGCCTCCTACGGGAGGGTCCGCCTGGCGTCCGGGCAATAACCCATGGACAGGGATGGTGCAAGCATGGACCATGCCATGGTCTCCTGCACCTTGGTAAGGGGGTACCTAGCTCGGTAGCTCACCTGTACCCGTCTCTCTACCGTAGTCTCACAGGAGCTCTTCAAGACATCACCATCACTAGAGCATATTTGTCCTATGCGGTCATGCATGATCCTCGAGAGCCCCACCTTGCCCATGTCAAGCATATTCTTCGCTACCTAAAAGGCACTCTTGATCTTAGTCTCCACATCACACCCTCTTTCACACATACCTTGACATCATATTCGGATGCCGATTGGGTCGGATGCCGATTGGGTCGGATGCAGTTGCGGAGACATGCCGGCTACAACAACTGCTTGAAGAGCTCAAACGGCTAGTTAACAATGCCACTATAGTCTATTGTGATAATATTTCTGCAGTCTACCTCTCCGCTAACCCGTTGCAGCATCGATGCACAAAACACATTGAAATTGATATACATATTGTCCGCAAAAAGGTCGCCTTGGGTCAGGTGCGTGCTCTTCATATACCAACAAGCTTGCAGTTCGCAGACATCTTCACAAAGGGACTTTCATCATCGATCTTCACCGAGTTCCGCTCCAGTCTAAGCATCGGCCCGCCCAACGCTGCGACTACGGGGGTGTTAGTTGCGCATCTTTGCATGCATATGCCATACAGCAAATACCAAGTATTGCGGCATGCAATGCCGGCATATTCGCATGATGGGCTCGGTGATCAACTACCGATCCGTTTCTATAGCGTATTTCTGTTGCTTCTCCTTGTACTCAACCATCAATGTACTATTTGTGTCTAAGAATGCAATGAGAATAGGCGTGCTTCCATTATATAATCTATCACCATGCAACTGAACTATCTCAGAAAAAAAACCCGAGCCACTGTGTTGGTTGTGTACGGATGCGCCAAAGGGATAAAATGTGCATACTTAGATAATCGATCTACAACAGTGAGTATGACTGATTTACCATTACTTCTTGGATGGGTTTCAATGAAATCCATAGAAATATCCTCTCATATATGAAGTGGAACTAGTAATGGTTGCAATAGTCCTGCTGGATGAAGATGAGTTATTATGTTGCGTTGGCAAGTTTGGCATGATTGAATGAACTGCCGAACAACTCACCGAGCATGAGGTATATAAAAATCAGCACGCAAACTATGAAGAGTCTTTTGAATACCTTTATGACCGGCTGTATGTGCTGCTGAAATGATAGTTGGTAATGTCGGAGAAGACTCCAGAACATAAACCTTGCCTTTGAAAATAATGAGATCATCCACACAACTCCAATCAGGTTCAACTTTTCCTGCTAAAATGCAAGCCTTAAGCTCCTGTAAGTCGTTAGAAGTATGAATTTCTCTCCAGAGGTTCTCAAAGGTGGCACAACAGATAATGCCAACAAAAATGCATTGTCAAAGTCAAGTTGGGAAAGGGCATCGGCCACTGTATTTTGTCATCCCGGATGATACTCCACCCGAAAATCAAAGCCAAGAAATTTGCTAACCCAATGATTTGTGAAATGGTAGCTAAACGTTGATCAAGCAAAAACTTCAAGCTATAATGATCAGTGCGTACCACAAATGGCCATCCTCAAAAATAAGTTCCTGCTCATAAGCCGCCAAATTCTTATGCCGCATAGCCATCGGACGACTGAAGAAAGCAATTGGACCCTCCCCTTGATGTAGAACAGCCCCTATGCCGGAACTAGATGCATCACATTCAACAATGAAGTCTTGTGAGAAATCTGGAAGGTGCACTACTGGTGCTGAAGAGATTGTACGCTTTAGAAGGTCAAAAGCGCCAGCAGCCTATGCAGTCCAAGCAAAATTTTCTTTCTTCAGAAGCTTGGTAAGAGGAGCAGCCAGAAGACCAAAATCTTTAATGAAACGCCTGTAATAGCTGGCTAATTCCATGAACCCACGCAAAGCACGGACTGAACGAGGGACCGGCTACTCAACAATTGCTTGAATCTTCTGTTCATCCATAGAAACGCCCTCAGCACTAATAACATGACCCAAATAAGTTACGGAAGAGATCCCGAACAAACATTTAGACTTCTTGACAAAAAGATGGTGGTCATGCAACACTTGAAAAATTGCTCGAACATGTCGAAGATGATCTGACCACGAGGAACTATAGATGAGGATATCATCAAAAACACAAGGACGAATCGACGAAGGAATGCTCTCAAGATATCATTCATTAAGGCTTGAAATGGTGCTGGTGCATTAGTCAAGCCGAACGACATGACCAAAAATTCAAAGAGTCCTTGCTGAGTACGGAAAGCAGTTTTGTCCACATCCTTAGGATGCATTCTTACTTGATGATACCAAGCGCGTAAATCCAACTTAGTGAAAATCCAGGCTCCTTTGAGTTCATCCAAAGCTCTTCCTTGATGATCTGTTCATTGAGAGCACGGTAGTCCACACAAAAGCGCCAAGATTCATCACGTTTCTTTACAAGCAAAACTGGTGTTGAAAAGGCAGACATGCTCGGTCGAATTGTACCTTGATGAAGCATCTCCGCACATTGACGTTCGAGTTCATTTTTCAGAATATTTGGATAATGATATGGGCGAACGTTCGAGTTCAATTTATAGTATTTTATTGTCATTATCAATCTTCGCACTAATATTTCATCTATCCATTTTTTGGAAGGTATATCTTTACTGGAGCTTCTCGAACAGTTCTACGATGAGAATCACCAGTGCCACTCATGGATGACGGCTAACACGGATGGCCCTCCGCCCTTGAAGATGCGGGAAGGGAGGGATTATTGGGAGTTAGACGATCGCTACGTCCCAATTCTACGGATCACGGGCTTGTTGCCCTTTGCGAGACTGGTCTGCATCGGATGCTAGTTCACCCTCGATGGTAACCTGTTGACGACACTAGTGGACAGGTGGAGGCCTGAGATGCACACAATCCACTTTCTGTGGGGTGAGATGATGGTTACTCTCTAGGACATCTCGTTCTTGATCGGTCTCCCTCTCTGGGGTGACGCAGTTGTTCCAACCCCTGTACCAGCGTACTAGAAGACGAGGTTGGCATATCGGTTCGGCCAGGCTCTCCTGGAGGGTTCTCGTGGTGTCCGTTGACTTGGTTGAAGCATTTAGTGTATGCCCGCAAGATGCACCGATTGGGGTTGTCATGATGCAGCTCGTCACGTACCTTATTCATTTCTTTGGTTAGAGCATGTTTTTAGTCACACACAGTGATATTTGCAACCCCAAGTTCATCCGCCTCCTCGAGTCTTTGATTGACGTGGAATTTGGGGTGATGTCTTAGTACAGCTGGGGATCAGCCTCCTATACACCACATATCAGGGGTTGTGTGATACTTGCCAGCGTGGCACTAGTGATTCCCCCAACCTGGGCGTCTACTACGTGCTCCTGCAACTGTGGAGTTAGGAGCACTTCTCTAGTGAACGTTCGGCCATCCTGAGGCCAGTGCAACCGTTCGGCAAGTTCACCAACCCTATAGACAGTCACACTATTGGCTTCCATTGGACTAGTGCCCGTCTGCGGTGGGCTAAGGACAGACTATCGAGGTGCTACTTGTTGTGGTACAACGAGTTCTAGTCATTGCATGACAGTGTAGCGCCGCACGGGCAGTCCATGCAATGCTTGCAAGACACCGAGTTATGGGCGACAACTTGCCATCTAGTGTTCGCATACATGGTGGAGGCTTACGCGCCGCAGCGAGGAATACAATATTTCAGTTTATACCAGGTCGTGCCCTCTTTAGACGGCAAGTTTCTACCGCGAGCCGTACACCGGTGAGTCAAATTCCATCTGAGTAATGTCTATACTTTGTATGTCTTCCTCTGTAACATCGATGATTCTAAAAATACAGGCAATCAAGGGCGAGTTACCATGGTACGGACTGGCTGCCACTACAGTAGGAGTGGATGACAGCATGGACGGACAGGGCACTATTGGATGTCGTAATGGAGTAGCGTCCGTACGACATTCGGACGTACGACAAGTACCTGCAGTGGTACGTACCCTGGTCATGTGGCAGACTCTATGTTCCTCCACCAGATCGCCTCGAGCAGGTCACGCAAGATGACAGCCTACAACGTTCGATCAATCGCCATAGTGCTTCGCAGCACTATGACACCATAAGACAATTGCAAATTCTGATTGTTTCATTTATGAAATTCATACTAGTCATTACCGAACTTGTTTCGTATGTTACTTCAGTTGGAGCGGGCGTAGCACATCGCAAGCGCATCAGAAATCGCCATCAGTAGCCCAGACACACCACTAGCCCTGCAGAAAACTTTCAAGTGCATCCTATCGCAGGCTAGAAAAATAATGGACAGCTTGAGCTGCGGCCGATCGACGGACCACGCCGTGCGCATCGGATACCCAGTGGGGTCACCGTGCTCACCCGCTAGGTCATCACGACCTAGCGAGTGCGGCCGGCCATTGCAACATACCGAGTCTACCCGACATCGTAGTACTAGTCGTCGATCATCCATAGGCCAGATCGACGAGGAGGTAACTTATGTACAAACCTACGCCTTATTTTCCTGTTATGCCTTACATTCCACTAACATCATGGCATTCTCTCACCGTAGGTCCGTTGTCGAGATGCATCACTTCTGCCCTTCGCACCACCTACATAGACTATCGCTCTCTGTCGTTCATCTTCGCTGCACATCCGGGAGGTACGACATTCGCATTCTATATTCGGAATATTTATTGTGACTAACATCGTTGCATCTTGCAGTCTTCAATTTAACGTAGGGGTGACGACCAGTCCACCGATGATGATGCGGGCCTCCCGACTGCTTCCAGAGAGCGGTACACAGTGTCAGAGTTTGCATCGTACATAGGACAGAGCTCAACATTCACACCATACGCAGGGTTTGGGGATTTAGGTGGGCAGAGCTCCTCCAGCATTGTTGCCACACCGTACGGTGAAGGCCAGGGCTCCTCTGCATACCGAGGATTCCTAGAATCCTTCATTCACGATTTCATCTCTAGCGCCCCCTAATTCGACATGTTGACACAGGAGCGCATCAACGGTTACCACTAGACACTGTCTAGTGCACCTCAGCCTACTGCACCACTGCCGCCCACTCAACAAACGCAACGGTCTCCATACCTCCTCTGAATCGACATGCAAGCTCCGGACCGGCTGTCATACCCAACGGGACATGCTCATGCTCAACGAAAGACAAGGCCACGCACGCGGAGGCAGACGCGGTAAGGAGATAGCAGTGGCTTAGATGAGTGAGCCATATCGCATCCTATACGATGTGTTTTTTGTACTATTATATGTACTCCTTGCGTAATTCAATAAAACATTGCATCATTAAGTCCACTGCTATAATTTTTTCATCTTATTTCCTATATTCAGATGTTCCTACAAATAGTTTACATAATACATTTTTGAGTAAAATTCATAATGGAAAAAAATTACAAGCAAATTACACAATTAACTACGCTGTGTCGGGAAGATCCACAAAAAAATTTGCAAGTTTTTGTGCTCATTTGTTGTATCTAAAACAATCTACGAGCAATGCGTATTAAAATTTCTAATCACGTAATTAAACTAATTAATTACGAGTACTAATCACCTAGTACCCCACCACCAGACGGCAGGCTGCCTAGAGCCCGGTGACCGGGCAGCAAGCTCAAACAGTGCTATATATGTAAAAAATTCCAGGCTATTGGTAGATTTGATTGTACAATGGCACCATCTTTTTTTACGACAGGGAGTATATTTGGTAGAGAGAAGCCAAAGGAGGTGAGTTGGAGTCGTAGGGGTATTTGGTTTTTGTTGTTAGATTAATTTAATTAATATATGTTGAGATGAGTATTTGGATCTTCTAAAGTGAACATAAAATTGAGTGTGTTGGTCATAAACCATGAAAAAAAGGAAGCAAATGATCACACCATGAAAACATACCCTGCTCGCAATGAGGTTCTACTTTCGGCTTCTGCCCTCTAACTTCTTAATTTTGTTTTTTTAGTGTTTTAGTTTTTTCGACTTTTTTGCCTTTTCTTTCTCCCTTATTCCTTTGCACTGTCCGTGATAATATATTTTTATTTTTTAAATGTTTAAAATTTAATTACGCTAAAAAAACTAACAGCAATTATAATCTATATTTTCAGTCGCTATAGTAAAAAAAACCAGAAACCCAGACATAGAAAACATAGTACAATGCCTTTACGCAGTCTGATTCGGAAATGAAGGCACTAGATTCACCGTCACAGTGTGATTCGCTGTAGCGTACCTGTTATAGCAGTCGCTAGTGTACATCATAATATTTTTTACTATGGTAAATATGCTAAAGTGTTTCACCATTTGAACTGATGTGAATTTTTTTTAAAAAAAATACATGTCTCCAACACATAAGTCAAATGATTCGATAATTTTTCAGCACATTTGATGGTTCGCATCTTAACCATAATCCCTCTCACGCGTCTATTAAGAAAGTAATATTATGCATCATTACACTAAAGTAATAAATGAAATCACCTCATATTTAAACACGATTTCGATTATCTCTTTAGCACATTGAATAGTTTCAACTTTACCAACAACCAAAGTTGTATTTTACCAAAAATTTAAGCATAAGCCCGACTTCTTTTAGCAATTCTATAGTCTGGAAGAAACACAAGAAACCTCTCTGTATAGCACATACCTTAGAGAATAAGTTCAATAATTTCTCGGTAGGTTAATTACACGATTTCTCCATAGACCATTACCTTGAAATTTCCTTGGGCAATACAACTTTTGCTCCACAGACCATTTGAAATGGTGTTTCACTAGTAGCGCTACTGGTCATAGTGCGCAAAACCCAGAGCATCGAGTAGAGGTGGTCAAAAACTCTTTTCTTCATACCTCGCACGATTTGGCCATTAGCATTGTCGACTGCTCCATTACTCTGCGGGTGAGCAACTCTATTTTTGTGCCTATTTCATCACAATAATCTAGGAATAAATCACTTATAAATTATGATCCATTATCCATAATAAGGCGACTAGTACGCCAAAACGTGTGACTATGTTCTTCATGATGTCGAAGCTAGAAGGCGTGGTCGGAGCAATCACAACATGTTCATAGCCAGACTCAGAGTGATCATAACGACTGCCAGGGCTGTCGTAAACTGCAACAAGTGGTATCAGAGCCTGTTGATTTCGGTGATTTCTGAAGATCATGGGTGTTAAGGCGAAGGCCCAGGATGAGCTAATATCCCTCCAGGACCCTCTCCTGACAACCGACAATTACCCGGCGTGGGCAATAAAGATGAAGGCAAACATGCGCGCCTAAGGAGTCTGGGGTGTAGTCGATTCGAAGGGGAAGAATAAGGAGGTGGACGACAAGGTGGATCAGGCGGTTTTGGCATGCGATGATGCATCAGTTCATCGGCAAGGAGACATCATGGGAGGCGTGGGAGACGCTGCAAACGATGCACGAGGGAGTTGATCGTGTGAAGGAGGTGCGGCTCCAGAATTTGCGGAGTGAGTTTGAGAATCTCAAGATGGAAGAGACATAGTTGGTGGATGAGTTCGCCAGCAAGCTGACTTCGTTGTACAATCAGATTAACTCTCTTAGAGACAACATGGAGGAATCTGTGGCGGTGAAGAAGTACCTGTGCGTGCTTCCAGAGAAGTACATATATGTTGTCACCACACTTATGTACTCCTCCGATCTGGATAAAAAGGAGATAGAGAAGATCATCGGCTCCCTCAAGGAGCATGAGGAGTTACTGAAGGGGTTTCAGTCATGTAACGAACAGGGATCTCAGACTCACAACGAGCAGGCATTGCTAGTAAAGGGAGATCCGAGATACGGTCATAGCTCATCAAACAACCACGGGAGGTGGCGCGGTTGAGGCGGCCAGAGTGGCCGAGGCGGCAGAGATGGATGTGGAGACAAGGCTAGGCAAGGCGGTGGTGACAGATCCCGTGATAAGTCACATGTCAAGTACTTTAAATGTGGTGAATACGGGCACTATACGTCAGGATGTCATAACCATATAATGTGTTTCAACTGTAACGAGTACGGGCACTATGCTTCGGATTGTCGAAGCAAGAAGAAGGACGGGGAGGTGAACCTCACCCAAGATGAAAAAGAAGATGAAGAACCGGGACTACTTCTCTCCTCGTATGTTGAAAAGGCGCTAGACATGGTGATACTGAATGAAGAGAAGGTAGTTATGGTGATACTGAATGAGAAGAACGTAGTTCCAAAACTACGCACAAAGGAAGGTAGCCATGATCACACATATTAGTGATACTTGGAAAATGGAGTAAGTAACCACATGACGGGAAATCGTTCCATGTTTCATGAGCTCGACGAGAAGATTTAGGGCAAGGGCAAGTTTGGCGACGGCTCCACGGTGGAGATAAGAGGCAAATGGACGATGATGTTACAATGCAAGAACGGAGATAAGTTGTTGATAGGGATTTACTTTATACCAAGTCTGTGCAACAACATACTTAGTCTTGGGCAGATGACAGAAAGAGGGTGCAGGGTGATACTGCAGGATGAGTTCTTGCGTGTGTATGACAAGAACAAAGATCTGTTGATCAAAGTGAAGAGATCTCCAAATCGGTTGTACAAGATTTTTTTGAAAACTTGTAAATAGGTTTGCGTGAAGGGAAGCACGGATGGACGAGGTGCAAATGCAGCAGGAGGCAAGCATGGCGCGCATGCAGGCGTGCATGAAGGGAGCAGCGGCTCCAAAGCGCATGCAGTTGGCGGAGGCGATGCGAGTGTCATTCCAACGAAATCATGCATGCGGGAGGCATGTGAAAAAGGTGCACAAGGTCTAAGAGGAAGACTTAGAGTACATGTTGGTGCAATCTTTTGTGGTTTTGCAGAGGAACGCAGTAAGCGTTGGAGACATGAGTTAGGGGCGGTGTAATCTCAGCTAAGATATACATGGGAAAGCGGGCAGATTTGGTCCAAGAGAAAGGAGCGGGAGGCTCAGGTAACGGCGAAGTTAAGGTGGTTGTGGGAGCAGGTGCTCCAGCCCAGGCAGGCGTGCAAGGAATGACAGGATTAGTCCAGGTGCCAGACGTAGCAGCGACGGATTGTGTAAAGCTTAGGTAGAACGACGCATGGGAATGCTGGTAGAAGAAAAAAGCGGAAGCAAGAGAGAAGATCAGTGTGATCAAGATGGAGAAACAAGATTAAGGAGGTGATTGTTAGAGTTAGTAATCTTGTTTTCAGTTTGTGGATCGTAGTCATGTACGAGTTCGTGTATGAGTACGAGTCAATGGTCGTAGTCATGTACGAGTTCGTGTACGAGTACGTGTCAGGTTTTTGAGTTTGTGTCATAGTCGTAGAAGTTGAGTCGTAGTCGAGTCCGGTTCCAGTCTGTTTTAGAGTTATATGCTTTTTCGTTTCTTAGTCGTAGAGTCGGGTATAAAAGGAGAGCAATGTAACGAGAGAATAACAAGGAAGCGACGAGGTGATCGAAACGAGAGGGAGAGAAATAAAGAAAGCGGAGTGCTTTGACTCCAAGAAAATTATCGAGTATCGGGTTTGACGTATTTGTAGACATGGTCGTAAACAAGTTACGACCACAACGATCGAGCGGAGGTGTCCGTAGGAGCAGAATACATGGTCGTAAACAAGTTACGACCACAGTCGCGGTGCAGAAGATGTGGTTGTAAATGGGTTACGACCATGGCGATTAGGTCTTCAACGTGGTCGTAAGCTTTACGATCACGGCGGTCGATAGAGTATTTAACGTGGTCATAAGTCACAGTGTAGTCGTAATCGAGTTACGACTACGGTGATCGAGCCTACTACGTGGTCAAAGGAGCACAGTGCAACGTGAACGTTGTCGTAACTTTCGTCAGCTGAAGTTACGAGTACGTGATTGGAGCTAGAAGATGTGGTCGGAGCAGCCACAACACGGTCATAGCTAGACTCAAAGTGGTCGTAACGACTGCTAGGGTGGTCGTAAACTGCGACATTATGAATAAGAGGGATACAAGAAGTGTGGAAAAAATAATATAGTTTTTGGAGGCATGCAGGTCCCCTAATTTATATCTATCTTAGGCGTGGCAGTTAATGATGTAACAGGTATTTCCTAACTTCATGCATGTGTCTTTTTTTTTTTTGTGTCTTCAACTGTCATATTCTTTTTTAACTGTCATACCTCGTCGTAACAGCCGTTAATTGCTCTCACGTGTTTGATTTAACCTTTACGCGTAGCAGCAGTTATCCTTTCCAACCCAGCAAAAAAAAAACGGTCCCTAATCCCGGCTCTTCATAAAACCGGAGAAACCCCCCCCAAAAAAGATAAAAGCGTGACTAAAAAGCGAAGACCTAAATTCCAAAAAGAAAACTCCCATCGCCGCCGCCGCGGCGAGATTGCCGGGCTCACCATGTCGACTCCAGCCGCCGCCTACTACGCAGCCGTCGCGCGCAAGCAGTACTTCTGCTACCAATGCAACCGCACCGTCCTCCTTCCCGCCTCCGCCGCCGCCGCCGGCGAGCTCTCCTGCCCTGACTGCCACGGCGACTTCCTGGAGGAGGTCACCGTCCCCGCCCCCACCATCCTCCCCTTCCCTTTCGCCTTCCCCCCCATGACCCCCACCGCCTCCGCCTCCCCCTTCCAATCCTCCTCGTCCTCCACCGCCACGTCCCCCTCCAACGACCTCTCCGCCTTCCTCACCAGCATCCTCGACCTCCGCGGTGACCGCATCAGGGTCGGCGGCCGCGCTGCCTCCGTCGCCGGCACGGCGACCCCCGAGAACGAGCCCGATGCCTTCGACCCGGTCGTGTTTTTCCAGAACTACATCCACACCCTCATGGATGGCGGCGCTAACATCCAGGTCCTCCTCGACGACGCCAGCGTCAGCCTCGCCCCCGGCCTCGGCCGTGTCGGCGGGGCAAGCTTCGGGGACTACTTCGTCGGTCCGGGTCTGGAGCAACTCATCGAGCAGCTCGCCGAGAACGACCCCAACCGCTACGGCACTCCGCCGGCCGCCAAGTCGGCCCTGTCCACGCTCCCTGACGTCGTCGTGACTGATGCCATGGTCGCCGCGGCGGAGAGCACCGAGTGCGCCATCTGCAAGGAGGATTTCTCACCTGGGGAGGGGGCCAAGCAGATACCCTGCAAGCACATCTACCATGCCGACTGCATCGTGCCCTGGCTGGAGCTCCACAATTCGTGCCCCATCTGCCGCTTCGAGCTGCCCACTGATGACCTTGATTATGAGGGTCGTAAGACCTCGATCCCACAGCCAGTTGTCGGTATCGCTGCTGCAGCTGCATCTGGGAGCTCTAGTGCCACTGAGGAAGGAGGGGAGGGGAGGGGAGAATGCGAGGGTGGTAGAAAGGCGGTTCAACGTGTCACTGCCTTGGCCGTTTAGTGGATTGGGGGGGCAAACGCCGCAGCAGGGTGGGAACAATGGGGACGCTGGCAGCAGCTCACAGGACAGTGGCTCACAGGATGGAGGTGCGCCCAACAACAGGAATTGAGCACAAATGTGCGATCATTTGGAGGTATTCACACTATAAAACACAGCTATTTGTATTGGTTACCGTTTTCTTAGTAGATTATAACCTGTTCAGAACTATTCGGTCATTTCATTGAAGCTCAAATTTCTTCCATCTATGTTTGAACTTTAGGACTACGGAGGGTGAAGAAACATCCAAAATTGTTGAAAGTTTGGTAAAATGCAATGGCATTTAGGTATCCTAAAAGGGCATAATTCTTACAAAGTCTATGGAAACCCTGATAAAGCAGGAAAAGCTGGAGATGCAATAATAAAAACTAGATTGTTCACATCCTATTTCAGGCACATCTCTGATCTAGTGATCTTCCATCATCGTACAGTAACAGTGGCATAAGCTTATTCAGACTTACTAAGTTTGTAATAAGCAATTCATATTCGACAGTAGGCAGCTGTGAAGAGCGCATTACTGGGATTATGTTTGTGACAAGCAAGCCAATCTTTTACTTGTAGAGGTTCATTAATTTGATTGAAACACTAATTTCTCAAGAAAAAATAGTAATGCTGCAATGAAACATTGGATGATCCACACTTCACAGCATCATCTGCACATTTAAGTTCACTAGTTGTCTTGAAGCCAATATATGTTGGTTAGGTTCTTCCTAGTTAGGATCCTTTCATTGCACATATCTAACAGAACAAGGCCTTAATTTTTGACTGAATCTTCACTTTCCATTTTCAAATCACATGATTGTGCGTTAATCCTTAGTTTAAAGCCGATAAAAGAATTTACATATAGATTGCAATTAACATGTTCAGGAATCCAAAAGAAAGCCATCGGCTTGCAAATGTCTCCTGTTAATCTTTTGTATGAGTCCAGGTATTTTCGAGTTAAGAGACTACTGCTTCCAAGCACTCTTTTGTTAATTTCATTTGCAAAACTTCAGCCCAGTAATCATAGTGCCATTCATGTTCTCTTAAACCTGATAATTTTGTTGACTATACTACAGTCGAGCTGTTACTTTATTGCTAAAAATAGAAAATGTCAGTTTCATTGAAGTCCATAGCCAGTCCAGAGACTTGCCCAGAGCAGTAAATGAACCATTTGATTTTGGTTGCTTTGCCTGTAATAGCTGAAGAGAATATGTTGGTATTGCCACCATAATGTAAGTTTACCAAAACTCCATGTGTTGGTTGCTATCTAACTCATGTAAGATGCCCTTTTCCTTTCTACCAGCTAGCAACCATATAGAAAACCTGTTTCAAGATTAAATAGGAGTAATGAAATATGGTTGCCTTGCCTGAGCCTTCTAATACTTATGTTTACTGCTCATAGCTTCACAATGACACAAGATGACCCCTCTTCATGCAGCATTCCTGTTTAATTCTTTATGCAGCATTCCTGTCCAATTCAACATTCTGAATGCATTTGGGAAGTTAGATATAATGTTATCAAATACTGTAATTAATACCCCATATCTGTAGAAAATGCTGACCATTGCCTTTTTGCTGCATTTAAGAAGATTGATTGGCCAAAGTTTTCACCTTACACACATCACAGACTTCTATAATGAACCAATTAATGATACAGTTCATTCTAGAGGGAAAGTTATTCTGGTTTCTTTTTCTTTAGAAATTTCTTTCGATTATAGAAGTCTGTAGCAAAGCCATCAAGATCAGCTGCTCTGTAAGGAACTTAGGATTCGTGCCTGAGAACCATGTCATTAGCATCATTGTCCCACAAGTTATCCAACTCTGAGCACCCACCTTTAACATTTGGACCAAAAATATCTCTACAAGAGGAAGTTGCAATTTCCATAGATTTGGCATGCTTAGTCATCTGATCAACATATGTCCGAATAAATGAAATATAGTTCATCCTTTTCCTAGTATAAGCCAACCTGGGGAACTTCTGACACTCGTACTTCCATCTTAGTGCCTCCTCTATTATTATCATTTCTGTTTTGTTTCCGGTTGCAAGTCTCATTTTAAGACAAAGAGGACCAAGATAAGTCAACAAATTAATTTGTGCGTTCCTTTGCCAGAAAGGGTAATTATGTATTCAGATAAGTTTCTCCAAGGTCACTCTATTGTCTTACTGTGTTTGCGAACCATCATCTTCAATTTAGCTCTTCACAATTGCTTGCCTACATAGTTCCCTTGTTTTCTAACCCATGCCTGCTTGTTTTGTTGGTTTAACTGTTGAACAATTACACAATGGTAGCTTAAATGCATAAATGATGGCTTCAATTGTTTAGCAGTGTTCAAATTCCATGTGCTGTGCAATCTTTCTTTCTCACCTTTCTTCTAGTCTGGAATAAATGGCAATTTTCTAACTTCAGATTGCATGCACAGGCCCAAGGAAAACTTCCATATGAGCTTGGTGAGACTAGTCAAGCAGCTGCTTTGTTCAGCTATTTTGTTCCCTCATCCTTTCTGCATGTTATAACCGAAAGCCAACATCAGTCAATTCATTATCTGAGTACATAGCTTTTGACCACATTAGCACCTCACACTTACTGCAAATTGTTTTGACATCTTGTAATTTACAAACGAGAGGATGTTTACCTTTGACATGTTGATGAAACCAAAGGTTCACATGCATCATTCTCGAACACTATTGTCTCGGTCTTTGACAGTGAGCTGCATAACTTCATTGGTACCTGCAATATTTCAAAAGCAAAGAGTGCGTAGAGCAGCTGGTTTATTCTAGAGGATATTGATGTTTAAACATAGGAAAAGTCAATAGCCTGAGCACTTCATCTAGAATAAATATTGTTTTGAGGCCCGGCGGTCTCTAGACTGCCTTGTGAACATTCTAAACCTTGTTGTCCATAAGATTACACTGGGAATACAAGTGGGTTAGGTACAGTGTTTCAATCTATATTAGCTTCAATTTCTTAGTCTTTTTTACCTATACCCACCAGTTTTGCTGCTTGCTTGTGCATTGACTCAAATTCTCGTTCCCCCATCTTTGCCCAGTGTGATAGAGCCGATTGCATTTCCGCTTCCACAGTTTCTACCAATCACTAACAGAAGTGCTCATCTGATTGCAGGTTCACTTGGTGGCGATCCGTTCAGAAGGTCTACAATGCTTATGTGTCACTGTGACTTATACTACAGACATCAAAAGACCAAAGGAATTTACAATCAGCTTATTCGATGGAACAGTTGTTCATTTTAGTTCTCGCTGTCCATTAGGCCGTGTACACAAGGCACAGAAACTACCGCGGCAGGAAATGTGCGTTGAGAGTTGAGACTTTTATGTGCAGATTTTTAAAAAATCGATTTCGTTTCATCACAGAATCAATCTATCTAGCCTGTTGTATGTGGCTGTGTGCCAGATGCGCCTTGGCGAGCAAAGTTGGCAGAAATTCTGTACCTGCCGTCTCCGTGTGTGTTCGCAGGAGTCCATTGCATCTGTCTGCAGTTCTGCGTGCGTATGCACGGCTGTGCACTGTGTGTGGGTGCCCTCCCATATCGCAGGTACACATCGGATTCCTGGTTTTCTTCACTGACTGGAATCACGGTGTGTAACTCTGGGACTTGTGTCTACCAATCTGTTCTCGATCTATAGAAGCTTCCATTTCCCATCGACTAGAATAACTTGGGGCACGTTGCAAGAATTACTCTTCTGCTTAACGTGAACATGCGCCCATAAGACGGGCTCTGTTTCCTTAGTTTGTGTGTCGTCTTTCCTGCTCTGGCTATAGAACTGCTATCTTGCTGGTCAAGTACTTTTTTTGTCTTCGTTATCCTGTAAGATTTATCCCAACGGAACAGCTCTCATTCGTCCGATTTCATGCATCTAACGACTGCTACGACTCTCTCTCCATTTCTTCTGTTCGCTAGTCTTTTTTCTCCACAACTTCTCAGTTTCCTCACCCGATTTGGCCCCTTGCGGCCTTGTGCACTCCTGGATGGCTTGCTACGATGGCTATCCGATGTGCTTGACGTCGAGCCAGCGAGCGAGCGAGCGCGAGATGGCCCGGACAGCGGAGCACGAAGACGCTGCGGCGAGCGAGCTATTCGGCATGAACTAGCTGGGCGTCGGGGCACGCGATCGAAGCAACATCCTGAGGGCAGCGCGCTCGAGCACCGCCGCGAGGCGCAGCGGCGACCACTAGGTGTCCCGGCAAGCAGCAGCAAAGCGTGCGGGAGAAGCGACGGCCTGAGTGGCGCAAGCTGACAGTGGAGCTAGTAAGTCATCATAAAACCCTAAGCTAACCAACAATTACAAATATATTTACATGAGAAATACTTGAAAAGTAGCGTTTATTATATCTACTAGGGACTAGCTATATATCTAGCTAGCTTGAAGAGGTACGACTACTTCTATTTCATGAGGCTTTATAAAGTTTTTTTGTAGCGGGTTATGAAATTGAAAGTTTTTTTTATAGCAGATTCATAAAGTTGAATTTTAAGTTTTATGGGGTTTCATAAAATTTCAGAAAGTTTCATGACTAAGTTTCATAATGTTTTATTAAGTTTATAAAATTTTAGGAGATTTCATATCTAAGTTGACTAAGTTTTATAAGGTTTTATATCTAAGTTTCATAGTGTTTCATTAGGTTTCATAAAGTTTCAGGCGATTTCATGCCTAAGTTGATTAAATTTTATGAAGCATGTTTGAAACTCTGAAACCTTACGAAACTCATGAAACTTAGATAAAATTTGACTATACCGTTAGAATAATTTGTAACGGTATACTGTGCACTAGCATAACTCTTTTTAAAACCTAAGTTTCAATCTTTTGTCATTGACGTAAAAAAACTTGTTCTCATCAAGGATAATACATATCTTCAAGCTGATACCTTTCAGCATTCAGTAATCAAGTAGAGAATGGTAAGCTATGTAACTCTCTCATTACAAATCAATCACAAGTATATGAATGGTAAATGATGTATCAACTTCCAAAATTCTCAATTTCTTTGTACCACATGAAACTAGGAATTATGTCGCAACAACTAGCAGCATTAATTAGTGTAAATTATGTCACAACATTGACAGAGAAAAGAAAAAACACTAAACACTTTTGGTTCAAATCATTGGGCTAAGCATTTCATTGAACACAGCACATGCATGGCACACGCTTGAAACTTCATCACATAGAGAGGTGCCTAGGCGGCCGTAGGAGCGAAGCACCAGCAACATTTCTGACCACTAAGAACACGACGTCGGGGAAGGCCAAGAGGTCATCCTCGCGTCGTGGAAGCCGGTGAAGTTTCAGGCCATATGCGCCGCGCGCAGAGGACGGGCCGGCGAAGTTTCAAGCCTTTTACGACATGAAGGAAGGCCGATGAGGTCACCAAGGCGCCGCGCAGAAGAAGCTGATAAACTTCAGGCCATTTGGCCGCGTCACGTGCGGATGAATTGCCGGTGAAGTTTCAGATCGTCTGCGCCGCGGACGAAGGCCGTAAAATTTCTCAATCCCTTAATACGCAATACAACTTTAGACGAAAAGACTATTTTTCCAACTTCATTGGAAGCTTCAGAAGGAAAATACGGGGTGGAGCTATACATTGAATGAACTCAACGAAGACACCATAAGACGCACGAGCATAGCTTGCCGTGGTGTAGAGCAGCACCGGGACGAGATGGCCACCCGGCGGCGGCGGTGGCACCGTCGGAGGAGGAAGCAGTGGCAGCCACCGTCGTCCGAGAATTTGTGAACACAAACAAAATGCAACAACAAAAAAGGCAGCTGATAAAGGCTACTTCCGTTTTTCCAACCACTATGTCATTGTGCCTGCGTTTCTTTCTTTCTCTTCTTTTTTCCTTTTCAATCCGTGAAGGCGTGAAGCCAAGCAAGCAGGCTCTGCTTTTTTATCGAAGGAAAGCAAGCTCTGCTTGATGACGCGAATCCTCGTCAAGCACCTCTCCGCGCGCTCGATGGCCATCTCCGCCCTGTCCTTCCCTCCGGACGCCGCTCTCTTCCTACCATGCCCTTCCTCCTGCTCAACCACGCCGCCGCCTCCCACTTCCTCTTCCGGTTCGAGGACTCTGCAACACATCTCATGGTGACCACAGCCACTAGTAGCGAATCGAAGGATACACGCACGTGAAAAGACGGACCTTGGGTGCACACAAAGCGCATAGGAGCGGAGAAGGAGGCGGAGCAAGTGGCGGTGGCGACGCCGCCACCCGATGACACGGGCGGGAAGGCGGCGGCGTCCCAGCCGGGCTCGGCGATGAGGCGCTTGAGCTCGGCCTTGAGCGGGCCGAAGCGGCCGGGCTGCGCGGCCTCCAGCTTCGCCAACTCCTCCCCCGCCACCTCCGCCATCCATGCCCACTCCCCCGACGCCGACCCCATCGCCCGTTTCCGCCGGCCCAAAGTGAAAACGCAGCGAAAAAACAGCCGAACAGAGCTGGAGATGCGAAGACTGGGCAGAAAGATACGGTGCAGAGGCGAACCGCAGGAGCGAGAGAATGAGATTTAAGCTGACCTGAGAGTGGCCGGGCTGCGCTGCAGGAGGACGGTGGCGGAGGTTGGAAAGCGCGCCGGTTTTGTTGGGCGCCGTGCCCGCGCGGGGAGCGCTGTGCCTGCGCGGCACCCCTCTTCGGGCCTTGGTTCCCGCGGCTTTTCGAGTCCTGGTCTGTGCCTGTTGGTTCTTTCGTGGCTGGCTTGGTGTTGCGTGGTTGCACTTGCACAGTTGCGCTCGAGCTTGGGAAATGAAGCCTTTAGGCCTTTTCTTCTCGGCTTTTCAATTAATCTACATTCAAAAAGCGTAACCCACGGTTCAAAAGAATGTCTTCTTACTCCTCCAAAGCAGCTTAGCTTGCTACAGCGTTCTTTTTAGCTGTGACTTATGATTTTTAGCTAAAATTTTTAAATTTTGGCTATTTACGACAGAGATTACAGAGAGAGATACTCGCTTGCGATTTTGATTGATACAGATGTTAGGTTTTTAATGTGTACTAAAGTTAACTTGTAGATCCCATCTTGAGAAAATATTTTATTTAAAAGTTAGTTACTGTAGCAAAAGACAAAAGCTACTTTTAAAAGCCGTAAAGAACAGACTCTTTTTTTATATAGCTTTTGGCTTCAGCTTTCGAAGAAACCAATCAAATAGAGTGACTTCTTCGAGTAGATCATTCGAGAAACTATTTCTCTAAATAGCTTTTTAGACCTAAAATCACGTACACCGTCTATATCAATATCTCCACTATCCACCGCTATTTTAAAAATACAAACAAAAGTTATTAACCGTAGCCCCAAATACAGATCAATAGCTACTATTCCTGCGAGATCAATGGCCCCACAAGGGTCAAGATGACACGTGGCGGTGACAATGTGGCCAACTTGGTTTTTCAGAGACAGCTGCACTGCGCAACGAAGAGATCAAACTGGCGGCGTGGTGTAACAAAGTTTATAGATGGCTCTTCCTACAATCAATTAAGCTACGCTCCTATTCTTTGATTAATCGTATGATTTTATCATCCTATGAACTTCCCATGGTAATTGGCAATGTATCCCCTTACCAATGTTTCCTCATGTTTAATCGCCAATCCACAGACAAGTTACCAAACCATACGATCATGTTAAGCTGTGGCTGGCCCGGAGAGCCAAGTAATGCATTGCTCATTAGAGTTCATTCTTCTGGCTTCTGGCTTCTTGATATTATTTTTTTAGTTTTTAAAGTTTTTTTTCATCTTTTTTCCTTTTATTTCTTTGTGTTATCTGTGATATTATAACTTTTTAATTTTTTTAAATTTAATTATGCTGAAAAAACTACTAGCAACTATAATACGCTTTCAAGCATTACAGTGTAAAATAAACCATGAATCTAAACTTATAAATCTAAATAAGTACTACTTTAAGTAGCCGCTACACGAAACTGGCACACTCATCCCGAAAGATAGGGGGCAAAATTCCACTACAAAATCTACGTTTGCTCGGGGGTGTTGCGGTTAAAAGAGACAAGAATGCAACGAGGATGCCTTTCGCGGGTACCCGAGCCCCACGAGGACGCAAAAGGTCCCCTGGTTTTGTGATCACAATGGATGGTAGATGCATCAGATCGAGCTTTGAGCCAAAAACACGCAGCAAAACATGAACATAAATTAAGTACATCAACCCACATACTAACCAGACATCAGTCCAACGATCCAGGACTTTGACAACAAAATAAACTAAAGATGCAAAGGAAAAGAAATTTTACCAAAGTTTGGTAACACATTGGTAACAAACTAAATGGGTACCAAATTTAGTTAAAGTTAACAAAATTTAGTAACCCAAATTTGGCATGCATTGGCTTAGAACCAAACAGCCCCAAAAGATAAAAGGGTACTTGTAGATGCAGATCGAGCTTTTAGCTAAAATACACAGCAAAACATTACAGAAATAAAGTTCATCAACCCACGAACCATACGCCCGTCAGCACCACCGAGCCGACGGAGATCAAAGTCATAACCAAGATTGTCAAAATCTCGATTCTATCAAAATCTCGATTCTATAATACGATCCTAAGATTTTAGGATTCAAGATTGAGTAGACCGATCCGATTCTATAGTAAAATCTTAATATGGTAAAATATTAATGTTTTTATGGTTTTACCTAAACTTTTGTAGGGTCGTGATTAAAGTTTTCATACAATCCTACTCGATTCTGTCGATATTATTGCTTTATTATAAATAATTACTTGTATACTTTCTTTTAATTAAAAACTTTAACTTTTATCTTTTCATATTTACTATAATTATCATAAAATAACACATGATCTTACCTTTGCTATATAATTTGTAAACAAAAGTTCAAAAGTAATATTTTTAAAAATTCACTAGTGTTGTAATACACTGTAAATGTTTTAAAATGTTTCTTTGATAAAATCAAATAAAGTCTTAGATTCTATATCAATTATATGATTTACGATTCTACTAAAAAATATTCAATCCGATTCAAAATCACGATTCTGATCATCTCGGTCATAACAGAAGCACGGCCAGTCGGCTCAGCTCTCCCATCCCATACCCACACTAATTCACTAATGAAAGTGCTAGTAGTACAGATCAGAACGGAATTCCCGATAGAGGAAAGCAAATCCGATGAGGAGGAACGCTATGACTCCAACAAAAAGAAGAGGCTTCCATCTCCCGGTACTCCAACTCGTTCCGCAGCACGGCAAGCAAGATGCCCTCAGCCGCTCCGGCCTCGCGCACGGTCCGCTGCAAGGCGAGCAAGATCTCCAAGATCCGGGTCTCTGCTCTGAATTCTCTCCCTCTCCGCGCAGCCCTGGCCTCGCGCTCCTCAGCCGCGCGGTGGCCACCTCTCCGGCTCGGAGAACCTGCAGATTGAAGATCATACATGCATAACTCGGTAAGCTGAC
Organism: Bonia amplexicaulis; assembly: GCA_036346245.1. Lineage (NCBI taxonomy): Eukaryota > Viridiplantae > Streptophyta > Magnoliopsida > Poales > Poaceae > Bonia > Bonia amplexicaulis. The sequence goes on from CM070764.1 coordinate 4,706,213, forward strand.
AGGGAGAACGCGCCTGTGTAGCGAATGAATGGTAGGAGTAGCTTACCTCGGGTGGCGCCGTCATTCGCCTGAAGCGGCGCAAAGCCATCGCGAGAGTACGTGCACAATGGCTCGAGCGCACGATAAGAGGAAGAGATCAAGAGATGTATATCTGGCGGTCTGCCCTGTATGTGTGCGTTCATGTATAGGATTATGGGCAAGGGCGAAAACCAAGTAGTGAGTCTCGGTGCTATAGAACACTGGGTCCAAAAAAATTTATGTATGAGACTAAACTCAATGCATCCGGTTCTTTTCTCGAAACCCAATGAAAGAAGCACTAGCAGTCTAAATTCCCAGTCGCTAGCAGTAGTTCACGAGAAGTCTCCGCTTTCCTCAGTCCATGAGGCAATTACAGCAAACCAAGCCAGTCGTTGAGCCAACGTAAGAGGGACAACAGTGCAGAAAAGGTCATCACAGACAGTTCAAAAACGTCATCACAGACGGTTTCGTGAACCGTCTGAGTTTATGGGTCAGTAATAACATAAGTTCATCACAAACGGCTTTCAAACCGTCTGTGATGCAGACTATCACAGACGGTTTCCACTGAAACCGGCTGTGATAGTTGACATCCACAGACGATTTTCAGTACAAACTATCTGTGATATGTAATATATCACAGATAGTTTCAACTACAAACTGTTTGTGATATTAAACTATCGCAGACAGTTTATAGTTGAAATCGTCTGTGATATATCACAGACGGTTTATACTAAAAATATATGTGATTGTCAATTATCACAGTTGGTTATAAGTTAATAAACATATGTGATATTCCTTTCTACTCCTAAATATATTTCTGTTTGTTGGATAACCTCAAGAAATGCTAGACATGCCTTGTGAAATAAGCAGATCAATACAATATATATACATCCAATTCACATTCATTCATTTCAGAAACAAGAACATCTATTTCACAAATCAATTAACTGAAATGAATTATCCAACTTTAAACAAATACACACATGAATAATTAAGCTCAATCTTATTCTAGTGAAATTCATTCTATATTGTAGAACTCTCTATCTTCTTTTATAACTCTAGACATCAATAAATACTAATGATGATAATTAACTGGTGATAATTTTATGATTCGCTATGTGGATAAATAAGAATTGATGAAAATTACTAATGATGTTATGGTTCGTCACTTTATGAATTTGAAAGAATGTAAAGACTAAAAGATAATGCATTAACTTATATTTGATCATTGTACTATTTTTTGCTTGAAAACTTTAAATAATTCTGTTCTTTTTAATAGGCTATTGAGATCGAATGATGTATTTTACCAATGCCATCAACTTTTATCCGTTGTTTCCCCCTTAGTTTCTTCAGTTTGATGTGACTAATTTATATTATTATCAAGCTTTTTTTATTTTGGTAATCATTTCGATCACTAATTCTTTGTCATTATACGTTGTCATCGGTTACATTAAAATATTAATGCTAAAAATTATCAAACATATTACTATTTAACATAATATTATTTGAAAACTATATATATTGTGATGTATATGGTGAAGTGGCGAACCCCGGTCATTTTCGTTCTAGCTCCATCCCTGATTATGGGTGGTTTCTTTTTTGATATGGCTTATGTTCTTTTTATCCTGACACGAGCACTCATATGAACGAACCGAATATCTATCAGCTGATCGGCCGTTTTGAAAAAATTATAAAAAATTATCCCATTTATTTATTAAAAGAAAGTCATACTAGGCCTGTAGAAAAGACATTGAAGCAGTGGTCATCTGAACGAATGCATGTACTGTTGGAGTAGATTGTATAGATTGTTGTGTGTGAATACATGTGTTGCAACTTGCAACGATCATTTTGTCATTTGGCAAAAGAAAATTCATTGAGCTGGTATCGGCCGGTTCCAGTTTTTTTTTTTTTTTTTGGTTTGACGTTGCTATAGCCCAATGGCGTCGATTCTTGAAGGCAATTTTGCTTGAATTTTGGCACGCTGCGTATGGCGTGTAGAGTCGACAAAATGTGAGCTATGTTTGGACGGTGATTGGCGGGGCGGCAACCGCGGCGCTCGGTGCAGGCGCATGGCACGGCCTGGCGTTGGAAGGCGCGCGTTTTCATTGGGTTTGGTGCATGGGTCTGTTGGACCTGGACTACGACGCTTGGTGTGCTAAGATGTCATATGCTTAAGGCATGTTCTTTTGAGTTTTTGAAATCAGCTTTTGACTTTTGCTATAGTACCTAACTTTCAAACGAAATATTTTTTTAAGATGGGGTCTACAAGTTAAACGATCTACACGTTAAAAACCTAACATCTGTACCAACCAAAATCGCAAGTGAGTATATGTCTTTCCGTAATCTGTACCGTAAACAGCCAAAAGCCATAAGCCGCAGCTGAAAAGAACAGACCCTTAGCTAGTTCAGGGGTCTGTTTGGTAACGATCTTTGCAAATGAAACCAAATATTGGTAACGGCAATGAAAATTTATTATTGTCCGATTTACTACTAAAATTTGATAGTGTAAGAAAATTTGGTAATGTCAAGAAAATCCAATATGATACGTGGGCAATATGAGAGTGATAAAATCCTTCACTAAAATTTTGGTAACACCAAAATTTAGCTTGGCCACGATCCAAACAACATGGCTTTTTAAAAAACCAATCCAAACAATGCTCTTTTCCTTATATCTAGGCATCTAGCTTTGCCTAAGTTTTGGCTATACCAAAAAAATTAGTTTTGCCTAAATTTTGGCTATACCAAAAAAAATTAGTTTTACTTATTTTGGCCATTAACCAAACAACCCCTAGGTTTTAAAGGTTGTGTACACTACTGAGCTTGGGTGGGTGTATGGTTGAGCAACTAGTGTGAATTCAACCACAAATCCCCAGCCACTGAAGTTCCGGGGAAGCGCCACGGCGCGAGGCCACGTCGCCCGCCAGCTGAAAAGCGCCACCGCCAACGCTGTGGAGCCGAAAAACTGTCGGTCGGTGAGGTGATAACCCGAGTTTTCCCGAAATTACGTACAGGTCCCTGGTTCTCGCGAAAAGGTCTTTACAAATATTTTTTGCCCCCTCCATTTTGCTCGATAGCCCCCCGCGTTTTTGGAAATCACGCACGGGTCCCCGGTTTTTTACATACAGGTCCTCAGTTTTTCCAAAGAGCCCCTTCGCCTTTTTAGAAAATACGTTTTTTCCCCGCTTTTTCCCGGAAAGGCCCTTTACCTTCCTCGAAAATACGTTTTCGCCCCGATTTTTTTTGAAAAACTCCTCACGAATTATCACCTCTTTTATTTTTTTGCGTACGATGGCTGGCGCGGCGTAGCGCCGCGCCTACGTGGCTAGTTATATTTATGCCCAATCTAATAGTACTTCACACAATGCGCATTCAACCACAAATTGTACATTAGCGTGATTCCGACCGCTACGACCGGGAAGTGGCACTCAGAAAAAAAAAGAATGCTCCACTTTTTGCAAGGGAAAAGTGTGACACTTGGTCCATATAGAATTAGGCTCATAATAATCTATATATTTGTATATGAGGATATGAGTTAGTTTTATTTTGCTAGTTTAGTTTGAAAAGTACTAACATATAAATTTAGGGTTTCCAATGGTAGCAATATTCGGTTAACCGTTTTGCGCAAAGTGGGTACGAAAGTGAAAACGGGTTGCTACATGTACGTGGCATATCTAAGAATGAGGTTAGGTCTAAACCGGTTTAGACCCTAGGGTGTTAGAAATGGTATCAGAGCCGACCCCGCGGTTACATGAGCGTGTGCGGGTCAGGGGCACAGGCATATGGTGTATGGCACGTGTTGGCACGGAGTAGACACACGGTATGACATATGTGCTGGTATTGAACGCACGAACATGTGCCAAGAGGGGAGATTGTGATCATTTGCCTCAATGTGGGTACGTTGAGTCGACGAGGACGTCAGGTTCTTTAAGGAGGGGTGTATGTGACACATCGGCCCATGTAGAATTAGGCTCATAATAACCTATATGTATGTGTATGCACATGAGGGTATGGGCTAGTCCCACCTTACTAGTTTAGTTTAATAAGTACTAACATATAAGTCTAGAGCTTCCAATGGTAGCAACCTTCGGTTAACCGTTTTATGTGAAATGAGGATGAAAGTGCAAACAGGTTGCTATGTGTACATGACCCATCTAAGAGTAATGCTAGATCTAAACCGGTTTAGATCCTGAAGTGTTACAAAAAAAAAAAAAGCCGTGCAATACAGTGCATTTTGGAACTCACCACCCTCCATATTCAACCGCGCAATCCAAGTACCACGGACATGCAATAGCTTGAAACAAAAAAAAATGGTCCTTGGACAATGCAAATATGCAATTAATCGATCGATCAGTCACGACTAGTAGCGACTACAGCCACCACGCAGCATTCATGTCATGTGCTATGATCTGGTCGATCAGACGTTGAAACAGTGTACTCCATGTAGAAATGAAGAGGCTGTCCACGTGACGAATCACCATGCGCTTTTATGTCTTGATGAATCTTGATCACACGGGTTAAGCTAATCACAATCCTTTCTCATCCTATCTCCTGCGGTTAAAGGGCTAACTCCATACACTCCATGAATCCTATCCGCACGATCAGATCAACGGAACACAAAAGATCTTAATGGACTTAAACATATATATATATATATATATATATATATATATATATATATATATATATATATATATATATATATATATATATATATATATATATATATATATATATATATATATAAAAAAATACATTCTACACCGGGTGTAGTTACACCTACCTCTAATATACCACCTAAACAAACTTGAAATACTCATTTATCACTTTAGGTATATTTGTATACTAATTATAAGATACTCCAATGTGAACCACATGAAAAACTTGTAAAGGAGTTCATAGTTTTAGCGTATTTTGTAAATACCCTTATATACGCCGCATAAAAGGAGTATATCGAAAAAATGTACATACCACTTCGAAAAATTGTTCATACCACCTAGATGGTCTTAAATACTTATATACTACACGTATATACCCTCCATTACGAGATACTCCCTACATTGCGAGATACGATATAGGGTGTAACTACACCGGTGTAGAAAAGAGGCTTCCTATATATATATATATATATATATATATATATATATATCTTGTGAGATCGCACTGAAGCGTCCACACGAGCAATTTGTAGCCCTAGACGCCGTGTCGACACGCAGAGCTCGCCTTCGCCGGTTCACCATGAGCGGCGGCGGCGCGCATGCGTGGCGTGAGGCCGCATCGCGTCGACCTCAACGCCCCTACCGTGGCTCGCGCTGCCGGGCGCCGCCCTCCCACGAACACCGTGGTTCGCCCACATCGACGATGAGACGGCCGCGCCCGCCCACCCCGGCGGGACGCGCAAGCCTTATCACTACTACAAAACAGGCTATACTAGACTGCTACATCACAGACGGTTTATACTGGGAACCATCTGTGTGATTTTTACAGATCGTCTGTGATGTCCCTTTCGTAACAACTGTCTGTGATATTCTGTACATGATCAGAGGTTAATATATAAGTACACATTGCTTCTAATAACTTAACTATAGAACTACTGAGACAAGAGATGATCACAAATTAAAGGTGAATTTATTAATTTCAATTTGAGGCAAATTTATTACAAAAGTCGCACAGATAAAGAGATTCCCATATTCTAATCTTCTGGGTTTCGTACGCTTCTTCTTCGACTTTGGGACTTGGAGGATCAGCCGCTGAGTTCTCGAACGCCGTTAAGATTGTCCTTGTCCTTAGCACTTCCTCCTCCAGCCGTAAATGATCAGTAGCATAGCCCATAATCTCGTAGAGAATATCATTATAAGATTCCTCGAATCATCATTTCGCTTGATCGACAATGCTATCCATCGGTCTCCGATGCCACAAGAGCTTCTTCCGCTTTGTGCACATTGTAGAGAAGAACCAGGGTGAGGGTTGTTTCCCTTTCTTGAGCGGCAGCGAGACCCCTCCGTCGACGGCGGATGATCAGGTCGAGCTGACGGATGCAAGAAAGTCGAGGAAGGAGAGCAGGGCGTGTGCGGAGAAACTGCTCCAGATGTAAATTGCTAGCCGCATGTGTAAGGTTCCGGCCGAACAACTCTCGATGAACAGATGAGAGGAAGGAGATAATCACAAGAATAGTAGAAAGACATATTGTACGTACGTCTACGTTGACGCGCATATTTAACCTTTAGCACAGATAGTTCGTATACCAAACATTAATGATATAGACGCTTCGTATAACGATCGAGATACGTTAGACGAAACACGAGAGATATGTTCTGACTTTGCATTATCACAGGCGGTTCTAAACTAGAACCGTCTGGGCTATAATTATAACAGACCGTCCACGCCGTCGCCGCTCTCCCGACGGTATATAAAACTTATGATCTAATTCACAGACGGTTCTATATGTAGAACCGTCTGTGATAATCTGACTGCTGGGCCAGTCGATCCTCCTCAACCCAATCCTAGCCAATTGAAATACACTAACCCTCACCCCACAGATCCCCGCGCCAAAAGTTTTCGCACTCCCGCCTAGCTCCCTCCCCTATAAATAATAACCAAAACCCAGCCCCCTTGCTCTTCGATCTCCTTCTCCTCTTCCTTGTTCCTCCTCTTTGCTGTTCTCCTTCTCCTCCTTGCTGTCTGGTCCTCCTCCTTGTTGTCTCCTCCTCCTTGACCCTTACCATAATAGCCCGCACGAAGCAAACGACGCACAAGTCTACAATGACGAGAAGGCCTATGCATATTGTTTTTGTTGTGCTAGATGTGATCTCTTTGTTTTTTCTCTGTTCTTGTTGTACTAGATGTGTAACATACTTGTTGTTTTTGGATATTGTAATGGTAGGCTCTAATTTCATTTTTTGGTGTTCTTGTTGTGCGAAATGTATGTTTTATGTTTGTGAAATGAATTAAGATGTGAATTGGATGTATATATATACATATTGATCTGCTTGTTTCATAGGGCATGGCTAGCATTTCCTGATGCTAGCCAATAAACAGAAATAGATTTAGGGGTAGAAGAGAATAGCACAGACGGTTTTTAATTAAAAATCGGCTGTGCTAGTTGATAATCACATACGATTTTTAGTTAAAAACCGTCTATGATATTTATATGTGATTATCAACGATCACAGACGGTTCGAAAGCCGTCTGTGATGACCTCGTATCATTACTGATCCATAAATTCAGACGGCTCATAAAACCGTCTGTAATGACGTTTCTGAACCGCTTGTAATATGATTTTTTGTAGTTCTGTGTGGACGTCCTGCTCTTCATAGCCCTCTTCGGCGCCGCCCTCGGCGCGTCCTCTTCTTCGGGTTCTGGATGGACCCTGTCGTCACCATCGACGCTTTCATCGCGGCCGGCCTCGATGCCGCCGGGGGCGAGACCGTCTCCCCGTCCTTCGACGTCGCGGTCCAGCTCAAGACGAGGTGGTTCCACATCGTGCGGACCATCTCCGAGAACGGGACCGTCGCCGTGTCGTGCGCCGGGAGCGCGGCCACGGCGGCCGGCGCGCTCCCGGACGTTGTGCTGACCGCGTTCACGCCGGCCGAGGTGTCGGCGACGGTGCGTGCGCCGCTTACCGCGCTGCCCTGCGACGCGCGCGAGCGGCCCAAGGCCGAGGGCACATCGGCTTCGTGTCCTGTGCGCGGCGACCTTGCTCGACCAAGGGAATTCCACCGCGTCGTGCACCATCGTGAAGCAGTGAGCTCTCGAAGTCTAGAATTCTAGATGGAGCATTTGTAGTAGTGCTGTAGTTAGTATACTAGCCTCGTAGGCGCGGCAGCACGCCGCGCCAGGCTCCGTACGTATCAAAATAAAAGAGGCGAGGTGTTTTCAAAAAAAATCGAGGGGAAAACGCATTTTCGAAGAAGACGGAGGGTCTTTTCGAAAAATCCGAGGACCTGACGAGAAAACGGGACCAGCGCGATTTCAAAACGCGGGGGGCGATCCCGCAAAACGTAGGGGCTAAAAAAAATTCCCAGGGACCAAAAAAATTTTTTCAGGGGTCTAAAAAAATTCCAGGGACCTGCTTGCGAACCAAAGACCTATACGCACTTCGAAAAACCGAGGTAATCACCTCCCGGTATCAGACGCAAATTGCGCTGCCACGCCGGCCGGAACGCAGCGGGGACGTGGCCCTCACACAAGCGTGAATCCCCGCTATAATGCTGGTTAAGATTAGGCTACTGACAGTAGCAGCGATGTAGCGTCGGCGTTTGGTTTGGATTAAAATAATCGAGTTAGTTAACCTTAACTCAATTAGGCTAGTTTAATTCAAATTTTATGTTTGGCAACAAATCTCATTAACCTAAATTACTGTTTGACTAGATTAGATAGGTTAGCTTGGTTAGCCTTAGAAAAAAACAAAATTTAGGTGAGTTGTGTTTGGTTAACTTACTCTATCAATTTAGTAGATTAACTTAATTTTGGATTAGAAGGCTTAAAACATTTTGGTAGGGTTAAGTTAATCCTCTCTAACCTATTGGTGTTGGATTGGTTAAATCCCTAAGTCCAAACCAAAGAGGTCCTAAATCTATAATGAGAATTTGGTCATATATTCCATGGGTCTATTCATATTGTCTTTTAACTTTAACTTATGAATAATAATAATTTAAAAGAAGTTTGTAGAGAAAGACACTTGAGTGCGATTTTAGCTAATATAAATAATATTACAGTGTAGTACATCAACTAGTAGACTCCACCTTGAAAAAATACTCTGTTTAACTAGTGTAAAAAGGACCTATAATAAGAATTTGGCCGTATATTCTTTTTTATGGAGACTTTTTTCATAGTCTTAATTTATGCAGATAATACTGTTGGTCCTTGTGATCTAAACAACCCTTTTCCTCCCCTCCCTTGTGTTGAGCAATTTTTTTTCTGATAAGAAATCGAGTGATGCACCGACGGTTATGGCCCCAGACCAGTATAGAGCCAGAATGCCAACATGAAGTTTTGCTCCTCTAGTCCATGAGAATATATGGCTGAACAAAAAGCTGGACCTCTTTCCACGAAAAGATAAGGAACGGGCACAATAAATGAAACAAATTACAATGAAACAAGCAGCTGAGATGAGAAGGCTATGCCTGTAACTGCAATTCTATAACTTAGAAGGTGTTGTCATAAAGCAAAAAAAAAAAAAACCAAACCATTTCGTGACAGGAAGACGTTTAACATTTCAAGCGAACAAGGACAACTGTGTAATGAGGAAAATCCCATACAAGTTTGCTCATCAAGCAACTATCTCTCAGGCAGCGAGAGTACACGAAACAACCCAGAATTGCTCACGTTCATGAGCCATCTTCAGATTGATCTTCAGGATTCTATTCGTTTGTAAACAACCTATTGATACAAAAGCATATTGAACAATTGCCGTGAACATTCCAGGGAGCACAGTGACTGAATGTGACATCTATCCATATTCACCTCAATACTTCATCACCCCATATTACTTCTGGAACGAAATGGAGTATGAGCCTGTGTTTGGATCTTTAACAGCTTTGAAATTGTCGACACTCATTCCAAAGCGTCCCAGCACAGAATTACCCAAATCCTTTAGTTTTGCTGCAACATATGAAGTGGGTTGATAATTTGAGATAAGGAAAAGGTGCCAAATTTCACTAGGTCAGGATAATCAACATAAAATAGGCAAGTCGTGTTGACACAAACAGGATATCTAAATAATTCCTTTTGTTCAGCAGAAGTTGTATGAGCAATGTTAAACTTCAGTATGTTCCTTGCACATATTATATCGTATGCACTTTTTATCACAGATTGTGCCGACAAGTATATAAAATCTTTTGCATGAACTCTTGCAACTAATGAGCATAATTGGCAACACCACTTTACATATAATATGCCTACCGCTCCAGCTGGATGCTACACTGAAATCAAAAATGTAGATTATGCTGTTCTTAATATTCGAGAAGAAAATATTACCGATCATCTCTTCCTTCATTTTTCCCTTTTCTCAGCTGCCAGTGGCTCAAGTCGGAACAGTGATCTCTTGGCTTGTTCATTTGAAGGATCTAGCTCCATAATTTTTTTCATATCTGCGAGGAATAGACAATACTCAGCACTAGCGAACTTCAAAAATGACATCAAAACTAATGTTCATGACGAATGCAATGATGTGGAATTGACTATCTAAAGCACATAATGAAAATAAAGGGTGAGTTCTTTTGGGCTGATGGCTTATGACTTATGGTTTAAATATTTGAATTCTGATTATTCGTGAGAGGTATGCGATTTTAACCGGTACAGCTAAACTCAGTACACTTTTTACTACAATCTTCCTATTAACCCCGTCTTGAAAAAAACATATTGTTCAAAAGTTAGTTACTGTAGACAGTACGAGCATAAACCAAAAAAGCTAGTTCGAACCAAGCCAAAACCTAACCAGCAATAGCTTTCATCATAGAGCTCGAGCTTTTCATGTGCTTCTCCCCTCCGAAGCAAGGCTTTCAGGTACGAAGGATTCAGCTCAAGCGCTTTGGTGCACTCTTTAATTGTGTCGTCATATTTCCCCTAAATTACACGAAATCAGAACTAAGGTTTGCTTGCAATAAGATGTGAATAAAATAAATAACTTATTCAACAGAATGTGCCGATCCAAGTAAATAATTAAGAGAGTGAAATCATGAGTAAAACCATATGAAATTTAGGCTAGTCAAGCATGACATTATAGCAAAACTCTTAAACGATCAAAGATTTCAGCTACCAAGTACCAGACCAACCTGGCCTAGTCTAGCATATTTATGCGACATATTTCTTGACAGTGTTTTCTAGCATATTTATACAGGGAAGCAAGGACATGCCGACTGTACACCGAGAAGGGATAAAAGGTAGAGCTAAGGGATAACTATAGTAATGGTAGTGTACCATCTTCATGTAATAAGCATTTGTTACAGCACTAGTGCACTTTCACATCAATGAAAATGAGCAATGATAACAAGCATGGAAACTTTTCTATGTCCTCTAAAGTTATGGACCGATAAGGAAAATGGCTTACCAATTTCCAGAAGCATACCGTGCGATTTGAATGGCATGCTGAGTGTATATCTTCAGCAGATTCCAGCTCAGCAGCAATTTGCAATGCAAGCTCATATTGTGATAATGCATTCTCATATTCTCCAGCACCAAAAAGCCTGTTTCCTTCTGCTTTTGCATCACTTGCTTGGTTTCTAGCTTTCTACACCATCAGCAAGACAGCAAGTATAAAGAGATCATTTACCAAAATGCACTAAATCTTTCCAACCGGATGGTAGAGAATATCTGACCCTGAACCAATAAACAAAAAAATCAACATTATAATAAGATCCGAACAATAGCTTCCACAAAGCTGCTAAAAGCTGGTGAATCCCATTGTTGTTTACAATGTCCTGGCAGTTATTACCAGTTCAATAATCTACCAACACAACAAATCTGGTTGGTTGACCATTACTACCTAGTTTTGCATTTGTTACAGATAAGAACAAGGTGATCATTATCTTGCAATACTATGAGAAGTAGCATAGCAAGTAAAGTTTCAAGAACAAGTTTTACCAAGCACCTACCACCCTCAGCTTTGTATATCTCACATGCATATGCTTAATTGTCTTGTAGACAGCTAACCTATATTGCATTCAGTTCAATCCCCCTTGTTGCAATTTTGTATAACCAGACAATCGAACATTTGCCTAATAAGTAGGCCTGAGAAGTGAGATCACCGAAACATAAAATCAACTTATGGAGCCACATTTGTACTAAGAAAGAATTAAACATAATAGCAGATTCCACAGTAATATCCTCTAGGAAGGCAGCAGCAGATACTTTCTTCACAAGGACATCAAAAGGATATACCAAATTAGAGAAGCTAAATTCACTAGGTGTCAGTAGAACTCATGATACCAAGCTTATCATGCACTAATTGCTAATCCTTGCATCTCCCTCTAGTTGTTCTCAATTTTAAGAAGCTGAACAGGGGGAAGTGAGGGGTTCATCACTATCTACAACCAGACCTAACCTAAATACAACCAGACCTAACCTAAACAACCAGTCTACCAGTGGAATCCTCGGCCGCAACCTAAAACTTGCTCTGTTCCTTCACGTCAACGCCCCAATCAAAAAAATCGAACCCGTACTCCCCTCAGTGACGAGAATATCACGAAACCGACATGCCTAATTGAAGCTCCTAGCAACGGGAACCCCAGATTTGAGCGCAGCAATTCGCAAAAGCAAGGGAAAAGGCAACGGATGGGGTGGATGGGGCGCTCGAGGCACTACCACCCGCAGCTGTTCGTCGGTGAGCGCGTCCTCGAAGGACTCCCCGTCCTCCTCCGCCCCCGCCGCCTCCCCGCCGGCCGCGAGCGAGCGCGTCGCCTCCTCGGCCTCGGGCTCCGGCGCGATCAGCACCATCTCCCCCTCTTCGATGGGAGGCGTGACTCGAACTCAAAAGAATCTTCGCGGAGAGCGATCGATCGAATAATCGAGTTATGTAAGGCTGCAAAGAGGTTTATGCGCGTTGAGGAGCTGGAGAGTTCACCTTCCATGAATCGCGAGGGCCGACCAGCCCAAGCCAAATCTGTAGAGGCCGGGTCGAACACTGGAACTGGTGGCGGCCTATGTAGGGTGGAGCGTAGGCAGCCCGGCACCACGTGCGGCCTCTGGCGTGCCGTGCCGATCAAACAAGCCCCCTTTTCTCGGCTTTTCAGCTTCTTCCCACCATCACTGCTCTTTAGACTAAGTATTTGTTCCTATTGATTTTTTATTTTAACTTATAAATAATAACAGTTTTACAGAGAACCTTGTAGAGAAGGAAGCACGTATGCCATTTTGATCAATCTAAACGAAATTACTATAGTATATACTACAATCGACTAATAAATCTCGTCTTAAAAAGTCACCCCGTTTAAAAGCTAGATACTGTAAAAAATATATTTAATATAAAAAAGCCTCTAGAAACTAATACAAATATGGTCTAATAAGATATAGCTAAAAATTATAAATCGTAGCCAAGAGCGAAGTCCAAATAATCAGGGAGAGAGATGCCGTGGGGAGCGCAAGAGGATCAAGAGCGCTTCTGCCTTCCGCTACCCGACAAGGTCGTCGAGGACATCACCTCTCGCCTGCCGGCCAAGTCGCTCCTCCGCTTCCGCTGCCTGTCGCGGTCGTGGAACGCCATGATCACATCCCCCGCCTTCCACGACCTCCGCTCCCAGCGAGCCAATCGCGGCCAACGCAAGCTTTTCCTCAAGCCAGCCAGTCCACGGGCCCTTCCACGCTTGGCAGTCTGGAGGTTCGGCGGAGGAGATCAGGAGCACCGCCGGCTATTTCCCGCTAGGGTCGTCGGTCTTTCCCATCACCAAGGCTTGCCATGGCCTCATCCTCCTGCGCTGCGTGCATTACGACATGCGCTACGTTGTTGAGTTAATCTTGTTGTATGCCGACAATAATCTAGCTGACTAGTCTGAACATAAAACAGTTTGGAAACCATATAAGACACAGCTGTATATGTTGGCAAACTCTACATGCATGTGATAATCTTGTAGCCGTATAAACAAGCTGCAGGCAGATATGACAAGCCAAAGTCGGCAAGGGGGACACGAGTACTAGTTTGGTGCATGAACTCTCTAGCTGCAAAGGTCAGTCGTGGCATGTCTGACTGTGCTTTTGCAAGCTAGGGTTGTGAGTCGATTCAAGCAAGCTATAAGAAGGCATGTAACCCCTTTTGTAGTGTTAACGTATGTGTGTATGAGTTAGTAGTAACATTCAGTGCTGAAGGAGGTAATGTAAGCATGTGTGTCTATATGTATCAGAGTTGTGTATGTATGAGTGCAAGAAATTAAAGCTTTGTGTTTCTTTCACCACTGCCCTCTTGCATCCCATATGAGTGTGTTAACAATTGGTATCAGAGTCAGTTATAGCGCATGCCAAAAATTATGCCGTGTTCAGCTTCACCGAGCAGCGTCACCGGTGATGGGAGTGCGCCGGAGGCATCGGCGAGAGAGGGGAGCATGACTCTCTAGTACCCTATGTTCACAAGAAACAACTATGCAGGATGGACGGTGAAGATGAAAGTCTTCATGTGTGCACAAGGCATTTGGAAAGCTGTAGTGGCCGACGACGTTGATGAGCGTAAAGATCAGATGACCCTTGCAGTCATCTTCCAAGGAGTCCTAAGGAGATCCTCCTCCTACTTGCCGAAAAGGAGATGACGAAAGCTACGTGGGACACACTCAAGATGATGTACTTCTTAATTGTGTATTATTTTAATTCTCATGATAATGTATTATTTACTTCTTAATTGTGTGATTTTGATTAAGTAGTTTTTGAGGGTTATCACACTGTCCTTCTCCTGGCCGGCGCCTTATCCCTCCTTATTGCCCCCAGCTCCTCTCCTCCAACAACCACACAGCAACATGACCGACGCGCGGCAGGGCACGGCGGCAGTGCAACATGAGCGCCCTGGTTCGGTGGTGGCGTGGCGTAGGTGGCCTAGGCGCGGCCCTCTCATTATAAGGCCCAGCCTAAATTTATCCAAGCGATCAACTCAGTCAAGTCAGGAACCGACTTCCCACTATCCTTTTCATTCTGTTTTCCTTATATCTCTACTATTATATAAATTGGGAGTTGGTGGTCGTCGGTGCGTTCTCCTCTCCTCTCCTTACAGCCATCCGATTTGATCTGGACCATTCATTTCTCTCCTCCTCTCTCTCAGGATACAACTGCACACCCCTCTATTTTTCTCATCTCCTCGAGCATTCTAGCCACCCTTCTCTCTCTGTCGTTTGCTCTCCAATGTTTGATGTGTGAAGTTGGCCCAGCAGTAAGTTCTATCTCACCATTTTTATTACTCCGTTGCAACGCACGATATATTTTTTTATATTCGTGAGTAGGTCGTTACGAGGGTTTGGCTACGTGATATCACAACCTTCAATTAATTCCTTGATCAGTGCTCTTAGCAGCAGTTGGCCTCTTGGATATAACTAGCACCGCATGCAAGCATTTGCTTTCGACCACTTACTTGGTCCTCTCGTCGGCGTTGCCGTTTATGCTTAACCTCCTCCGTCTCAACCTCCTCCGTCTCAACTCACAGGCAGCCCGTTTGAGCTGAGCCGCTCGGCCTGCCAGTTCTTTTCCTCCGAAGCTAACGGTTTTAAGCTTTTGCTACAGTACATAACTTTCAAACGAAGTATTTTCTTAAGACGAGGTCTACAGGTTAAATGATCTACACGTTAAAAGCCCAACATCTGTACCTGCCAAAATCACAAGTGAATATCTGTCTCTCCCTAATCTGTACCGTAAACAGCCAAAATTCAAAAATTTCAGCCAAAAACCAAAAGCCGCAGCCAAAAAGAACAGGGCCATTATTGTGACGTACTACACCACCGCCTGGCATGTGGGCCCATTTTAATGCATTTGCATCGTGCGTTACGGCCGTGCATGTTAGTATCTGCACAAAGCCACGAAGTTTTTGAGTTGTTCAGGCTGTTTTGAATCTTGAACCGGTCAGGAACGTGCAAGCTAGAGCCTGCCCGTTGTCCCCTCGTTTTCTTTTCTTTTTCTTTGCATGTTACTGCAACAGAGAGTAGTGGCTGCAGCAGTATTTTTTGTCTTCTTTGTAGCCAAAAAGGGATTCTTTTGAGCAGCGGATTATATCTTTTGGCTACAATTTATTAGTCTAATAAATAATGATCGCTAAAAAATCAAAGCTAAAAACCAATTAAAAGGCCAAAAATAACGGGACCAAAATGTGGCGAGGAAGTTGGGTTCTTTAGTGTACCACTTTTTCCAATGATTGGGTGATGAGTCTTCGAACAAGGATAGGATGGCAATTTCTCTCGTGGAGATGGGGGTGGTGACCGATCTCAACCACAGGGGAACGAGGGCAGGCCCTGCTACGCTAGCAGGGTAGGGACGAAGTCATCCTCCATCGCAGGGACCTAGTAAAAATAAAAAATATAATAGAATATAGTTTTTAATATAGTAAATTGCATTCTTTCCTTGTATATTTGACTAAAACTTAAATATAGATATTAGATTATATATATATATTAATTAAAATATATACCTAAATAATTATAAAATAATGAATAGTCATATTATTACTTCTAAATACTTTAGTTTTTTAATCCCTATGGGATCCCCGTATAGTCCCCACGGGAATAAAGGGTGATCTCCCTGTTTAGTATAATGGGATCGGAGTTGCGGGGCCTCTCTAGACCCAATGCCACCCCTAGACGAGGGTGGCTGGGTTCAAATCAGCTCATTGGATTTTGTACTTTGTTACAACAATTAGTTTTTAAATAGTGCGTCTTTTCAATAAGGGGTTTACAAATTAATTGTAATAGATACTGTATTGACTTCAGTTATTTCGGTCAAAATCGCATACGACTGTCTCTTTCTTCGTAATCTCTCTTGCGAATAGTCAGAATTCAAAAATCATAAGCCATAAATATAAAACACAACCAAAAGAACCCAACCGGTATCATGCGTCCACGCGGTACACCGTGAACCACATGCGTCCAAAGTCCAAAGTACACTCAGAATATAAAGCATAATTGCGTCCAAAGTCCAAAGTACACCTAGAATATAAAGCATAATTACAACCTGCTCAGTTGGGCTGAAAAAAGGTGCCTTATGGTTGACATTGCACTGTAACTATGGTAGCTTATTTGATGTAATTAAATTTAACAATATTTTAAAATAGAAAAAATAGGTTAGCTCATCACGGACAATGCAAACAATATATAGGGGAAAAAAACCGGTAAAAAAGCTTAAAAAATCAAAAGCCAGAAAGGATGAAATTTAGTAATAGTGAAAAATAAGTTAAAAGTCAGGAACTGTTCCGTCGAAATGAGTGTAGAGGTAAATTGTTTGGGTCCTTTCAGCTACAATAAATAAACGACAAATGTCCTCTGGTAAATGCTCCAGGTCCACAAACTACACACGGCATAGTTATCCTCTACACCAAATGGTTCACAAAGACCGAGTCTACGCGGAACTCTAAATCGAATTTTCCAAGATACGCAGAGAAGGATGGGAGTTTTCCCGCCAAAACGGAAGATTCCAGAGCCCCACGAGGGATATTTCTGTCATTTTCTTATGCTTCCTGTCCAAGATTAAGGGGCACGCTGGTCATTTTCGGCTCGCTGCAACCGTACGGGCACACCACCATCGCAAACGGCGTGTTCCCCTTCCCGTCCGGCTATATATAATCCTCCCCAACACCCATTTCCTCAGGCATTGCCGCATTATTACCAAACCATTTGCCTCTAGATCACCACGCCCAGATCCATCCATGGCGCAGTTCCACCAATCCCTCCTCGTCCTCATCCTCCTCGGCCATGTCCTCTCCACCGCCTCCGCCTCCCACCACCAGCCCTCGCCGGCGACCATCGCCGCGCACAGTCACCACCACCGTTCCCCGACGAGAACGACCACCGCCCACTTTTACCCCGTCCCGAGCACCACCCCCTCCATGCACCAAAACTACCTTGAGACGGAGGAGAGCAAGTCGCTGCTCGCCCTCGACCCCTTCACCGCCGCGGGCCAGGCTTCTTCCGGCGAAGAGGCCGTGGCGGCGATGGGGGCGGCGGCGACGTCGGCCCATCCCACGCCGCTCGTCCCACCCGAAGCAGCCCCACCGTCTCCCCCGCTCATCTCTGCCCCGCATCTGGCCTCCCAGGCACAGCCGCAGCCGCAAGCGGAGGAGACGACCGCTCCGCCCCTCAACGAACCGGCCGCGGCCACGACGATGCTTCCACTCCCCAACACGCGCACCGCTGCGGCGGCAGCGAGCCTTCCTCCTCCCATCCACGCGGGCGCCGCTGGGGTGGTGGCCTCAGGCGACGATCAGCGGCTGCAGCAGCTCGCGAGGGTGCTCACGTCGCTGGGGTACAACGAGATGGCATCGGCGGCGCCGCTCCTCGCCGACTCTCCGGCGCTCGCAAAGTGGCCAGGGGCGATCACCATCTTCGCGGCTCCCGACATCTTCCTCCACGCCTCGTGCCCCATGTGCTCGCGCCGCCACCTCCTCCTGGAGCACATCGCCTTGGGCTACTTCTCCTACTCCGAACTCACCGCCGCCCCCACCGTGAAGATCCCGTCGGCCTCCGTCGGCTTCTGCCTCAACGTCGTCTCCGAGCGGAGCCCGTTCGCCATCCACTACGCCAGGCTCCACGTCGACGGCGTCGAGGTCTCCCACCCTGAGCTCTACAACGACGGCCGCTACGTCGTTCATGGCCTCCACGGCTTCCTGCGGCCTCTCTCCCTCACCTCATGCTTCGACGGCCCGCACCACCAACTCACCGCCCGCTCGGCCGCCACCTCCGCCGCGACCGCCGCCTCCTTGGTGCGCATCATGATCCGCGAGGCCATCGCCCGCCTCCGCGACGGGGACTACGGCTTCGTGGCGCTGGCCATGCGTGTCAAGTTCGCCGAGCTGGAGA
The DNA here is from genome assembly GCA_036346245.1 of Bonia amplexicaulis. Taxonomy (NCBI): domain Eukaryota; kingdom Viridiplantae; phylum Streptophyta; class Magnoliopsida; order Poales; family Poaceae; genus Bonia; species Bonia amplexicaulis. The sequence continues at coordinate 4,724,698 of CM070764.1, forward strand.
GGTTCGAGAACCTGACGGTGTTCGCGCTCGACGACCAAGCCATCTTCGCCGGTGGAGGCCACGACTACGTCTCGGCGGTGCGCTTCCACGTCGTCCCGGGGCACCGCCTCGCCCTCGCCGACCTCCTGCACCTCCACCCCGGCACGATGCTCCCCACGCTGGCCGGCGAGGGCCAGAACCTCGTCGTCACCCACGGCGCCGGCTCCGGTACTGATGACGTCCGCATCAACTACATACCCATCAAGGAACCCGACGTGGTGATCAACTCGCGCATCGCCGTCCACGGCATCTACGCGCCGTTACCCCGCCTCCACCTCGCCAACCTTGCCGCCTCGGTGGCCGTCGCCTCCACCATCCAGATGAACAGCACCTGCGACGGACCATTCGGCGAATGCGCCTCCACAGCGATGACCTCTGCCACGATCCCAGATGCACACGGCTACGGCGAAGGGCAGTGATGCGTGAGTCGACCTTGTGTTTTTGTTCCTCTCTGTTTCTAACCAGAATTTAGTAGTTCGCAGTTTGGTTCGTTGATGAGAGATGTGATGTTGGGCAGTGATATGGATGTCATGACGAGTGATGTGTTGCGATCACATGTCGTGTTAATGCATGGTTCACGCCTTATCGAGAACTAGTTGAACGAATGAAATCTTCTAAGAACTTCAATGGAGATGCTGCTTTGTTTTGGAAATTGCCAAGTCTGTTCTTGTTATTGATCTGGTTGCACCTTTCATATCTTGCTAGTGTTGTCTCTGCTTGCCCTGTGGATGTGTACTACTAGTATGTCCTACTGCCTTGATGTTCTGTGCTAAATTCACGTTTACCAGATTATGAATTAATGTTTTGCAGTTACCCCTTTTGCTATTGTTCATGGATCGATAGTTGTGGAATCTTTTGGATTGCTTCTGGTTTACTCTGTAACATTTGAGAAGCCTCTGCCCATTTAGAACAGTGATGCTTTCCCCCAAGTCTGAACGTTCTGTTCAGTTGGTCAGATTTTGTTAGGTAGCATCGGGATGCTTTGATCAGGGGCTGGGTTAGTAATGGAATGGCCATACATGTCTGATATTGAACAAACTCCCAGTAATGATCAAATTTTGCTTTGTCATGTTAAGATGCAAAATCAGACTGCAGTTGATCCAACTCCATGACGGTTTTTCTTGGTGGGGTTCTTTGTGCTATTTAGGGTCCTTTTGGTTGGACTTTTGGCTTTGACTTTTAGCTCTAAAAGCCAAAAGCCCAACCAAAGGGGTTGCTTTTGGAAGCAGCTTTTTCAAAAGCAGCTACTTTTCCGTAGTATATTTTTGAAAACTGTTTTGACTCTGCTTTTGGCTTTTGACTTTCTGCTTTTAGAAATGGATTGAATAAAACTCTTTCATAGTTGTTTTAAAAGAGATAAAGACAAAAAATATATTTTATACTTGTTTAACCAAACAGCTTTCAATTTTTCTACAGCTCACAGCCCACATCAGCTTTTCCCCACAGCCGCAGCTCAACCAAAAGGACTAATTCCACATACTGTATTTGCACAATATTATGCAACATGATTGTAGGCTTGTGGTGGTGTGTGTGGGGGGTCAAACTAATTGAGAAAGTTCAGTGTGGGTCTGTTTTGACTGTTGATGCACGAGATATTTGGTCATGTTTCATTGTTTGTCAATGTTCATGCTTGGTTAAGGGTGTGTTTGGTTGAGCTATGGCTTCTGAAAAAGCTGCTGTGAGTTGTGGGCTGTGGAAAAGCTGTAAGCTGTTTGGTTCAAACAAGTATAAAACTTACCTCCTATCTCTATTTTCCTTGAAACAACTGTGAAACAGCTCTCTATTTTTATCATTTCAAAAAGCAGAAAGCCAAAAGCCAAAAGCAGGATCCAAGGTGCTTTCAAAACTATACTACCCAAAAGTAGTCGCTCGAAAAAGCACTTCGGTTGCACCCTTTGGTTAGCTTTTGGCTTTTTGGAAGCAAAAGCAGCTCCCAAAAGCTCAACCAAAGGCACCCTAAGTTTCCATCTATGTCTGGGATACCTGCCGATTTCAGTATCAAGAATCCATCTATGTATGGCTGTTTGAATACATGTGCATATGCAACGTGCAATCGGTCAGGTCTTATTTTGCATTGGTAGGCTCTTCATGGTCTCCAGTTTGGTCTGGTTTGATGATCAACTTGTACATACTTTCATACATGTGCAAACTATATACTACAATTACACTTCAGACTGAAGCCTATCCTATTCAAAGTATGGATCGCCCCTGACTACAGTGCAGCCTGCACCACCTCTGACCTTCTCTGGCAGGGTCAGCCATAGTTAGTGCTTATTTAGCATTCTCCCATGCAATAGCTCATTGCTAAAGAACATTCGTACTTGCTAATTGATACCAAGTGGTAATAGTCGTGAAGGTTGCTTCATCCCCCAAATTTGTGCACCGCCCGTCTATTGGAGTGCCATGAAACGAACAACTGTGCACGCATATGGAACGCGTGCGGGACATTCGCTGATACGTGGTCCTCTCACGAATTCCAGCTAGGTGCTTGCATTTTCCTCCTAGCAAGCAGCGAAATGCACACCCTAGTGATCATTTACATACTCCCTTTGTTTTTAGATAGATATAGCTTTCAAGTGTGCGTAACCAAACATTTTTTTAATACTCTGACCACCAACGTACAACGCATAATGGTATTTGGATTAGTCGTATTGAATTAACTTTAGCGGATTATTTGTAAATAGTTACATGGGCAGGACCAAGCAATTACATGGTATGGTTTATTATGCTCTTTTATCTTCAAAAATCTATAATCATAGACTCTAGTATCTTACGGCTCAATTTTAAGTTAAAGTTTATCTTACCAAGAGTTGTCTGCATAGCTACTATGGCATATTCTTTTCAGCTTCTAAAAACTACTTTTTGGTTTTTCTACATTAATTAGCTTTTAAACGGAGTATCTTTTCAAGATAGAGTCTACTAGTTAATTGTAGTACATACTGTACCGACTTCATTTATATTGGTAAAAATCGCATGCGAGTTTCTGTTGCTCTGTAATCTCTCGCACGAACAGCCCAAAAGTCACAAGCCGTAGCCAAAAGCTATAAGTTTCAGCCAAAAAGAACAGTCACACTTGACTTGTGTCTTAGTCTTTTAGCATTTAGAAATATATGCTATAAGAAGATCTAAATGAATCCTAATAGTATTATGATTTCTACTTTTTTTAGTAGGATTTCCACTTTACTTTGGAGGAGGGCTAGGGAGACTATATAAAACTATGAGGGGTGGTTATGAAGAACCTAAGCAACAAAGTAAAGAAGTCATTCATCCAAAAGTAGAGGTGCACTAAAGAATTAGAGGTTAGATTATTCTTTAGCACTAAATTCTTGTATAGGGTAAGGATCTTAAAAGATTCAAAAGGTTGTGAGAGAGCGGCAATCCCTTATACCCTTTGAGGCTGTGCTTAATGAATTTGTGGTTGGCTTCGTCAAATATTTTCTCTCTCATTATGGTCGCTTCAATGTCATTATTTTGGTTCTATCTACGAGATTCATCTTCTTCGTTCTTGATAGCGTGCATGCTTATATCGTATATCACAAATTAAACTATGATTTGATCCGGAGGCTGTTGGGCATAAGAAGGGATATCAACGTATGACAAGTGGTATTAGAGCCAAAACCGAATTAATCTAATTTGTAAGAAGGTTGGTAAAGCGTCTGATGGTAGAAAATCAAGGTCGATATTGATAATATGGAATCAAGTAGAGAATTTTAATGGCGAAGAAAATTTCAGCATGTGGCAATACATGGTGAAAGATGTTCTTGTCCAGTAGGAGCTAATCGATGCTCTTAAAAGAGATAAATCGGAAAAGACATCCACTAAAGACTGCAAGGTGATGGAGTAGAAGACTGTTACTATAATTCGTCTATGTCTTTTCGATGAGGTAAAGTACTCGGTGATTAAGAAAAATTCACCGAGAAATTATAGTAGGACTTAGAAGAATTGTATGTAGTAAAGTTACTAACAAACCGGTAGGTGTTAAAGTGATGTAACATCCTGAAAAGTTAAATCTTGGATTATAAAAATTTTCTTGCATTAATTGCTGTTATTTTGATTTGAATTTGATTTCTCTTTAAAACATTTCCTAAATTAAAGAATTTAGAATTCCAATAAGCAAAAGAAATAAAATAATAGAACATAAAATATTAAAAGGAGAATCTGAAAAGATGATCTAGTGCCAAAAGAATTTAGTTGATCCTAAATAATGGATTAAATATGGGGTTAAATTTTTACAAAAGAAATGAGAGAGAGGAATAAAATGGAATAGTATAGATGAAAATATAAATGTTTGCCTATGAGAAAAGGGAAAATAACAAAAGGGTTTTAATGAAGAAATATGTGCAGTCAAACCCCTCATAAAATTCGGAGTAAATATATATATATATATATATATATATATATATATATATATATATATATATATATGTGTGTGTGTGTGTGTGTGTGTGTGTGTGTGTGTGTGTGTGTGTGTATCTTTGTGTATAAATGAAATAAGGAAATAAAATAAAAATAAAAAATAAAATATAGGGGAATCGGGGATCAGTAGGCCACCACCAGCCACCCACCCCGCGCCTCGCTCTGCTTATCTTCCCGCCTCCTCCTCGCTCGCTCTCTCTCCGGCCGCGCCCGCCTCCGCGCCCCGCCTCCTCCGCAGCCCACCACGGGAGCCCCTTCGGACTGGGATCCGCCCGGACCGCCGGACCGCCGCCGCCTGTCCGAATCCCGCCGCCCGAGCACGCCACCCCCCTGCGCTCTGCCGCCACGCTTTTTTTCCCGCCCCGCTCGGCTCACTGCTTCCGCCGCCGCTCGGGTTTCGTCACTCCTCGAGCCACACCTGTACTCGAGCACCCTCGGGGTAGCTCGTGCCGCTTTGCCCCCTCGCCCTACCCTGCTCCGCTCGCCGATGTGATAGCACGGAGGAGCACAGCTGTCGGGCACACTCGACGGCTATAAAGGCCGCAGAGGCATCCACAAGATTCTCCCACACCCCGAGCCCCTTCCTTCGTCAAGAAAATTTGATAGTAAAGCCCTTTTCGCCGCGGCCTCACTCCTTCCCCAACTCCGGCGACAACCCCGCCGATTCCGTCCACCCCGAGCCCTCCTTTCTCTCACACCACCTCCGGACGCCCAACCCGCCCCGGCCTTCCGGACCTCCCGGCCGTACCTCGCCGTCGTCGACGCCTCTCCCGCCATCGCCGCCTCGTCGCCGGCCACCTTCCGGTGCCCCACGGTCCCCGCCGCCGTCGTCTTGACTTCACCTCGACCGGGTTGCATTTCACGAGCCGCCTACACCCTCCGGCCACCCCGCCGCCGGCCGTCATCGACATCGGCCTCGGCCACCTTTGCCCAACCCCGCGCAGCATACCTTAAGAGGTAATAGCGCTAAGGGGTTAGGCAAAGCCTCCTCCCACTTGGTCGGTGGCCGATTCTTTCCTTCCCCCTGCTCCCTCGGCTGCTCGAGCCCCGCTCACGCAGCGCCGAGGTCGAGCCCATTCTTTTAATTTTCGCGACAGTGGGCCCACTTTGTCGGTACGTCATGGATCGTGGGCTCACGACAAATGGGCCCCACCCGTCGTGAAGCGATTAAACCCGAACCACGACAAGCAGGTCCCACCGGTCACACACAATAAAAGAAAGGGATAAATATAAACTAAACTGTGTGGACCCCACCTGTCAGATTTCAGTTATTTTAGCAATTTATTTGAACTGAGAACTTTGAAAATGCATAACTTCTTCATTTTAACTCCAAATCGGGTGAGGAAAATGTCTAAATTCATCTAAATTCAAGATCTATCAAATGGCACTGGAATCATAATTTTTAGATTTTATCTGAATTTCTGGTATTATTTGGATTGATTTGTTGCTTTACTTTCAATTGCAAATTTTCGCGTACGGATTAAATAGCTTACGAGGCTCAAGAAGAAGAGGCCGAGGCAGCAATGCAGATCCCAACCCCAACCCTCTCGAGCACTTTGACCAAGGCGAGTTATCACTTGATCATATTGAACCCTTGTTTATGCAAATTACTTTTCTTTAAACTATCCAAGTGCATGCTATTATTTTATGTGCTAAAGTATGTTCAAATTTCTTAGATCTTAGATATAGACCCATTACTGTACTTGATAGTATTACCTTTGAAACCTTTGGGATGTATGAACCTTGTCGCCTTAGCAAAACTAACGTAATGTAGTTTTTCACAAATAGAGTTATGATATATCGTACTGCTTAGTGTTGCTAGATAGCTGGGGATGCTAGTTGTCCCAAAATATTTCACTTGCAAATATGACAATAATTTGGGGCGCTATGGTGGGAGTGATCAAGAAAAGTTTGGAACTATTATTTTATGTCCCAAAATCTTCAAACTTGCTTAGTATCCGGGTGGATGATATGGGGTGGAATGTGGTGCGGTGGGAGCACAAAATTTGGGAATGTGGTAGAACCACCCAGATAGCTCTAAGGACTGAATCTTGTCATGTTAGCCCGTGTAAAACAAAGGCAACCACATGTCTCAGAATTACAACTTGGCTAAGTAGCGGTATCGACACTCCCCGACTTATCTCACCGGTAGTGGATAGATGTGGTTATGCAAGGGCAAGGAGGCCTAAAGGGACACCGAGTGGAGGGTGACGCTCACCGGTCGTACTAGCATTGAGGGAGAGGAGCCCAATAATGCCGGTAGCCGTGGTGAACATCCCGTAAACGTATGGGACCCACCGCAAGTGGGCGCTTCCCATAGGGTGAGATGACTAGAGGAACTAGATATCCGAGCAGTCATGTGATAATCTGCTTGACCACCGTCCAAGGAATCGGGTGGGGCAATGGGTGGATTATCGCTTGTGGTGAAAGTGTACACACTCTACAGAGTCAAAACTATTCGAATAGACGTGCCCACGGTCATGGGCAGACATGGGGACTTAACTAGATATAGTTCTGTTTCAAAAATAATTGGGGGTGCATTGGGAAAATATAGGGCAGTGAGAGGCCCTAGTTTGGATTTGTCCTGGGTGTCGTCCTAGTGGTAAGATAGGCAGCTATAATGCTAAAAGATGCTGTAAGTGCAGAGGCCATGTAATGGTGGATGGACTCTGTGCACTATTAATTCAATTATTTCCAGTAAAATTGTGTCCTTCATAAACTGCTAGGTCATAGGGATTTCTAAGTACTGTATTGAAAAGGCAGTTTTCGGCAAAATAAAATAAACCTAGAACCTTCCTTGATCGCCCAACATTCTATTATCGCATTACGTGTGATGATTCACGAGCACGGTGGTTAGTGTGCTCACACTCGCATTATCAAAAGCAGCCGTGGACGCAGGATCATTATGCATATGAAGATGCCCCGGTCTCAGGAGGAGAGAAGGACGATGGGAACTAGGTCGTCTTGCGTATTTTTCTGAGCTTAGACAAGTTAGACCTAAGGCATTGTGTGCACGTATATTATCTATCCTAGGTAATATATACTGCACACATTACCCCCCAGTCGCTTGCCTGAGGTTATGGCCCTACTTTTGCTTTCTCTTCATTGCTCGCATGTGATGATGACATTCGGTCAAGTGCCCCCTTTTGTAAACTATTGCCCGACGTGGCTTAATTTGGAACCATGGTCTGTAATATTTAAGCGATGTATGACATGATACAGCAATGTACCTGTGGGCATTATCTACTGATCCAGGGAATAATGCCGTAATCACAGAAGATTCTGGATTGAAAAATCCGGGTCTGACAAGTGATAACTTTATAGGTTGCACATGAAGGAAGGTACACGGTTCATTGACCATCTCAATGTATTCAACAAGCTTATCACACAACTAATTAGTGTGGATAAAAAGATTAAGGAGAACGATAAGATCGTCATACTGGCATCATCTCTACCACCCTCATGGGAGCAATTAGTGATGAATATTCTCATTAGGAAATTCACTCTCAACTTTAATGAGGTAGTTGCATATCTATTGGAGGCGGAGTCCTTGAAAAAGCCATCAGAATCTTCAGCATCAGGGAATCAAGCATTTGTTGCAGTACGTGTTGCAGGCAGAAGCAAATGTCATAGGAATATGAAGGGCAAGGGCTTAAATTCCATATCAATTATGCATTTGCGCTATATCTTTTTGTTATGTCTTCCATAGGTATATTTGGTTTAAGTTTTTGTCCATTAAAATTTAGCGTGAGGTTTAGTGGAATCCTGGATCCGCCACTAGGTGTACTGAATTTAGGTTAGGGAGTTCAAACATGGGTTGGAGGTGCCTTCTAAAAAAAACTGAATATGACATCGGGAGGCTAACTTGGTTCCACCCCTAACTACGTTGCATGCATGTTCGTACCGCTCATAGGCGTGTATACGTCGAGAAATACGTATGCTTAGGGGTGGAACTGGGCCTCGAGCTAGGTAGGCTATAGCCCGAGGCCAGCACTACTACTAGTACTACCTCCTTTTGGTACTTCCTCCATAAAATATCTAAAATAGCAGCCCAGCCTGAGGCCTGAGAAATTGTTAGCCTGGTAGCCCGATGAGAGCATATGGCAGCCCAACACAGCCAGCCAGCCCAAACAATGCAGTCGGTCGGCAGCCCATCACCTAGTCAAGTGGAAGAAGTGAAAAACCCTAATCCCCAAATCCCCAGCAGGCCAGCCGCCCAGACGCCCGGTGCCCTAGCCCCTAGCCCCCGATCCATTCTGCGTGGAGCGACCGCACCCCCACCACCGGTCGCCACCCTCACCTAGTCGCCTGCACGCACCCCCACCGCCGCCCGCCGCACTCGCCTACGCACGCTTCACGTCTGCCGCCCTCACCCCTCGGTCCCGATGCGGAGACGCCGCAGTCCGTCGGCCACCGCCTCGCCGACCAAGCCTCTGTCTCCTGTTCGGCCTCGGGTGCCCTCGCGCCTCCCGAGTCGCCGCACCGCACGGCGCACCTACAGCTCATCCGATCCGTCACAGCATCACCAAGCGGACAAGCCCCAAATCCAATCGAAGAAGGAAGTCAAAGAACCTCGCTCTCTATTAGACCTCACCTCACCGCGCCCCACCGCCGCCGCCACCGCCTGCGCCTCACGCGCCGCACGTGCGTGGTCCGTTGGCCGCTGCCCTTGCCGGCTTGCCCCTTGCTCCCGACGCGGACATGACCCTCGTGGACCTGCGCCTCCGGGCTCTGGCCTCCTGGTGGGTGCCCTCGGCGTTGTCGTCGTCTCGTCGAGTTGCCGAGCGAGCCGAGCAGAAGGCGGGGCAGTCGGCGAAGCGAGGAATGGGCCAAAACCCGAAATCGAATGGCGGAGGCGTGAGGAGTCAACTAAGGTAAGGTCGATCTCGGTCGGATAAGGAATAAATAAGGATGACCGGTACAAATGAGGATTGGGAAATATTTAGCAGTAGGAATTATTTAGCAAGTGGTAAGTTAATTTATTTCAAATGTAATATTCATGTTCTTTGAATTTATCTATATGCATAATTTATTTTATTTTCTATGTTGTCTTTATTTTTCATATCAATGATGTATTTATGACGTATTTTTTATTATATCATAATATAGTTCTAAACTTGTGTTATGTTAGATTGTTACTTGGTTCAAATTTAGCTCAGGATGTACTTTAATTCTAGATCCGCCACTACGTATGCTTGTACGTGCTAGATACGTATAAGAGAAGTGTGCGTCTCTAGTCTAGTAAGCATGTATGTTTCGTGCTGGAAGATTGCATTTTGCATTGTTGTTTGTTGGAACTAACTCATCCTTATTATTGCCACGTTCCCAAGTGTGTCAGTGACTTGCTCTATCTGCACGAGGGGAATATGTAGTACTAATAGTAGTAATTGACTAATTGTGTAGTACTCCTAAGTCCTAACTAGCTTGGCAATTTGCATGAGTCGCCAATCAACTGTTACTGAAGTTGATGGACACATCTTGCATTTGATCCACTCCAAATCCAAAACATGAACACTAGCTGCGCCTGCACAGAAGTTATGGTGCGCAAGGCTCTCAATTGGACCTTGTATCTTGATGTGCCATAGAAATTAGAAAAAAAAAACTTAAGGAGTTATAGGGTCTGTTCTTTCCAGTTTTTAAAAGTTGTTTTTCGATTTTTCTACAGTAACTAGCTTTTAAACGGAGTATCTTTTTAAGATAGAGTCTACTAATTAATTGTAGTACATTACCGACTTCATTTATATCCACAAAAACCGCACGTGAGTTTTTATTATTCAGTAATCTCTCGCACGAACAACCTAAAAGTTACAAACCACAGCTAGAAGCCATAAGTTTCAATTAAAAAAAAAAACAGGTCCATAGGTTGCAAGCTGGTCCTCAACTACACGTTTTTGCATCTCTTTGGTGAAGACTAAAACTCTCTGGTCCTACTTGATAAGGGACACATGGCGGACAAATCGTGCTGTAGTTGCACCTATCCTAGTTTACTACTTGTAGGTCTGCAAGGTTGATGTGCAACAAGGATGCTCTTTATCTTGGTTATAGAAAACCTAAAAGTACAACCTATAGGTTGCAAATTGGTGTAACAGCTTAGTTCATGACTCCAAACATCTTCGGGTAAGATCACCTAATTGGACTAGTAGAAAGAAACAAAGTAAACTAGGGACAAGTTATTGGTTAACAAGTTACCAAATTTTCCAACCAGTCTCACAAATTGGACAACGATAACCAAACCAAGCTGCTTTCTTGCGCAACACAAATCATCTTTGTGACACTAATTCTACTCCTCTGTGTACTTAGGAGTACCATGCTTTACTGAAATGGCAATTCATAGGTTCATACTTTTCACAGCTGCAAAATATGTTTAACTTTTACCTCTAAAAACACAGCTGCATGTCAGTGACACTGACAAAGGAATGTGCAACTTAACCTTTGTCATGATCAGGTTGTGGAGGATGAGGTGTTCCCTGACGGCACAGTGCTGAAGAAGGGCACCAAGGTGATATACGCCATGTACTCCATGGGCAGGATGGAGAGCATCTGGAGCGAGGACAGCAGGGAGTACAAGCCGGAGCGGTGGCTCAAGGACGGCTGGTTCATGAGCGAGTCGGCCTACAAGTTCACCGCATTCAACGGCGGCCCGCGCCTCTGCCTCGGCGAGGACTTCGCCTACTACCAGATGAAGTTCGCAGCCGCCTCCATTCTCCACCGCTACCGCCTCGACGTCGTCGATGGCCACCCGGTGGCGCCCAAGATGGCGCTGACCATGTACATGAAGCACGGGCTCAAGGTGACACTCACCAAGAGGAGGGACAAGAGCAAGCTCTCCGAAGTCTGAACCAGAGCTTGCCAATAAGGTTCAGGAGGACATGAAGGAAGCAAGGCTGCTTTCAGCTGTGGTCTGTGCGTTGTGATACTTTGTGAGAGAAAGCTGATGCTGTGTGAAAAAGCTTTCCTGTTTTTGCTTCTTCCTTCACACTTTTGTTACTACGTCTTTGATTTGTTTCGTTTTGTCCTGATAGCATATTAGCATATATAGTGTAGCCAAGTATGGGAAATGTAGAACCTCTGTATACGTGTATGTGTGATGTTACTGGTTAAAAAATTAGCATTATTACTTCAATACAACAGTTGCAAGATGCGATGGCATCTATTTGAATAAATGTGTTCCCAATTAACTGAACTGTTTATTACCAGCAACAGTGTGATCACTTCGCGGTAGAGATCAATAATACGTGATACGTCGACAACAGATGCAGAGTGCTCCAGGGACATTCGCGGACTTCAGGCAAAGTACTTCTCAAAGAGTTTTATTATTATTCAGTGATTCAGTCACTCTGCTGGACTTTATGCCTTGTTTATTTGCATGGCTTTACAAGCTAGACATACGCCAAGCAGACGAACAACAATATAAGTAGTTGCAATCTGATTGGCCAACTTCAAGCTTTGCCACAAGCCCGCACAACATGGTTGGTCAACTTCATGCCCTGCCACTCCACTCTTCATAGAATTCAGCTATAAAATCCTCCATGAACTTATGCCTTTTCTCTGCTCTCTTTTTCCCGGCCTATGTCCGTAGCGAACTATGTGTTAGTATGTATGGAATAGATTATGGAATGCTACATAGCCTACAAGGAGAGTTTGTACTGAGTAAACCATACATGGTACTATGATACATGCTTAAAAAAATTGAACAGGGAACAAACAAATAAGTGATTATTACTAAGCTGAATCTACTTTTCATATACTCAACCTATGTATAAGTAAAGTAAACTAGACCCTAACATTACTACTCTTACTAGGTTCGATAGGTTTAAAGAGGCAATGCTTTCTTCCTGGGTTTAAACAAGACAAATGCACAGCAGTAAGAAGATTTCTATTGCGTAGCTCAACCCTTACCTCTGTCTTCATCATGCCCTTCAACTTAAAAAGCTTCTCATGGAAATGATTAATTGATGTTTGTTTCTCCTCCTTGTACATGTACTTCTCCTTTGACAAATTATCACGTGGCAGTACTTTAGGATCATGCAACGCGTTGTTCTTGCTCCCACCATATGTAAAACATCTTGCAATACCTACAAGTGTTACTTGGGAAGATTTGAACACAGAACTAGACAAAAAAAAATGTGCACTTTCGGTTTTCTTTGGCCAAAATTCATATATCAAAATTGAGAAAAGTGTAAGCATTTCTCAGTTCAAGTCAAAAGAATAGGATCCACAATGACTCATATTAATTAAAAAAAACAAAGGTTGGATTAGGTACAATCATGCAAATAAACAATACAGGGCGCGTGTCTTGTTTTGGTTTTTCCCTGTTCTTGATCATCTTCAAGATTTAAGGGAACCATTGCTTAATATACCACGTGTCTTGCATCTGCATGCTATCAGTAATTTCTGGTTCAAGCTTCATATGATTCATTGATACACTATTATAGCTAGAATACATATACAAGTCAAGAGTTATGGGAAGTTAAAAGCAAATGCCATTTGGAAAGAATTGCTGAGATAAGTAAGATTCAGAACAACAAAATTTGTATGACAGTCCTGTGAGAAGTTGAGAAACAGTTATGGCATGCTTCTATCAGTACTTCAGTAGCGTGCCAGGAAGCTAGACATACTATTTGTTTGCATTGCTTGGAGAGATCCAAACAATGGTATAGTTTGCACTATAGTCCATATGGTAAAACTAAATGATGTGGCAATCATTCGATGAACTTATACCAGTAGAACACAAAGAAAAGAGACAAAAGCAGGATTGGACTTGGAAAAGAATGGCATAGTTGTATTATATCAGAATTGTTAAATAAATTCTGGTTATGCGGAATTGATAAAGAAATTCTGGTTAAGCAGTACCTACCAATTGCACCAATTGCATCCAGACGATCTGCATCTTGTACAATCGCAAACTCAAGAGTGGGCTCAGCCATAAGCTTCTTTGAAACTTCATTTTTGAATCCTTCAGTTAAGATTCCAGGCATTAAGAGTTAGATAGACATTGTGCAACGGTATTTCAAGAATGTTTCACTAGGCAGAAACAAGTATACAGTAAGCACTACTTATGTGTATTCACATCACGTAACAGAAAAAACCGATAATCTTTGCAAAGGGCGTCATGAAGAAAAATGTTCTATTGCAGTAAAATGGAGGAACGATTGCGTTAAGAGAAATAATATGAGCTGATACTAAAATCCCCACATGTATGAAGAAAAAGATAACATGGGAAATAAGCCGCACAAACAAGCAGGTGTTTGAAATAAGATTGTTCTCCAAGTGAGCTGTAGCGTTGAACAAACATGAAGTCGATTAAAGGCAGTTGCTGCTTGCCCAAGAATAATATAACAATGCATCTGCAGACGCATAAACACAGAGAACTCACCCATCCCTTTAATAATAGCCACTATTTCCTCGCTCTGGCCCTCCTCCAATCCCACCTCTTCAAGAAACCTCTCGACGATGCTCATATCCTCCGTATTATCCCTATCCATTCATCCCATCAAATTCACTTACCAAGCATAAAACTTTTCTTCAATAACAGTCCACGACCATTGCGAGCCCTCTATACCATCAGTCTTTTTAGCTAACTCTAACCCAACTTCCACCGACTCTTCAAGATCAAAAGAACGAATTTAACAACATCACGAGAAGTTTCCTCACTTGGTGTACTTGTAATCTCCTGCAAGAAAAGAATCAGCAAAAGCTATAATCCCCCATCAGTTATGCAAATCGAGAGCTAAAGCAAATCTGTAAATGAAATCAAGAACGGGGCAGTAGCCAGTAGGGGCAATAACGACTTACCGATGTCGTGCAGGAGAGCGGCCAGTTCCACCTGGAGCAATCAAACCCCACGGATGTAAGAAGAAAATATGAGAAATTCCGAGTAGCAAGTGGAAGAACGGATGGAGCAAAGAATAAGAGGTAAGCAAGCGGTTACGATGAGGCGGCGGTCGGGGGAGGAGAGGCCCTGTTCGGCGGCGAGCGAGAGCGCGAGGTCGCGGACGCGGAAGGCGTGGGCGGCGTCGTGGGAGGCGTCGCGCCCGCTCATCTCCCTCTCCACCAGCTCCTCCGCCCGCCTCACAGCCGCTGTCTTCGCCGCCGCCGCCATTTCCGCGCGCGGTATGTAGCAGCAGGAGATGGTTGGGACTTGGGACTGGGACACGGGCGGAAGCCGAGGAAAAAAAAAGTTAGGCGGCCAGGTTACATGGCTACAAGTGGATCCTGAGAAAATAGTCATCATGGTCAATGGTATGTCCACAGTTTACATGGGAGAACTTTCAGCAAGTGTTATTTCTTTTAGACTAAGGGTTATATATTTTAACTATAATTTATTAGTTTAATAAATAATAATTACTAAAAAGTTAAAAATTAAAAGACGCTGAAAAACTAAAAAGAACATGGCCTAAGAGTTTCTCCTCCGGACCTGCTAGAAGGAACTTTTGACAATTTAAAAGACGCTGAAACTAATCAGTTTTACTGATACGTCAATATAACATGGCACAAACTTTCAATTCTTGCTAGAGATAAAATGACGGAAGGCATACATACGCTAGCTAGCATGATAACACAAAAGCTCACATACGATACATACGCCTGTAAACATGCAGCCATGCAAAAGTTCGTGCAATTTGAAACGGGGTATGTTTACAGCCATGCAGGCCTGGCCGAAAATCACGCCAGTAAAAGCATGAAAACCATGCATGCGGCCGCAAAACACTGCAAATAGCCAAACCGGGTGCTTCCACGGGTGGTATTCGAGTCGACCCGATAATCCAAATTATCTAGTGATATTCCGAGATAAATGGATGGTAGATATCATGGGTGTAACTATGTCTGGGTGTAGTAAATAGGATTCCTATATATATATATATACTAGTTATGTACCTGTGCGTTACAACGAAACTCATTAAATATATAGATAATCATGCTATAGAAGAGAGCTGCTTTGATCGGTTGAAAAGTAGAGAATAGTGAGAAGTTGAATGAATAGAGCGATTGGAGGAGAATGAACCTACAACCACCAACTCCTTCTTTTATAATAGTAATAGATATATATATAACTCCCATGCAAGTTAAACAAGGCCAATTTTCTATATTAGCGTATGGGATCACACATACAACATATAGCCGCCCTTTGATCCTACATTATCTGCATTGTGTACAAAAGAATATCCTCAAATACCCCAGGCTCTGTGTCATCTATAATTTATGTGAAGAAAAGCAATGCTTCTACTCGGTGCAACATCTCCAATATAGCATGAGAACCATGTAAATCGGACGCTAATCTCAACACCATCCCTGCATCATGGAAGACGGTGTGTCTGATCTTCTGTATGTTCCAGCTACCTGGAACTGACCAAGGTCCTGATCTGCTTCCATGGCCGGGAAGACTTGTGCCAGCTCCTCCGCGGGCTTGCAGGGCCTCACCGGACATCAGGGAAATTCCTGTGCATAACCAAGAGATGAAAACTTACTAATCTCGAGCTGCCTTGTTTCTCCAAGCAGCAATTGGCTTCGGAATGTTGTCAAAAAGAGGGAGGTGGAGGGGGAGAATAAAAGCATCCGGTTTTAAGCTCCACTTGCTCGTTGACCATATGGAGGAACTGCTGTTGCTCTCTGGCTCTTGGAATTCTGGAGTGCTCGATGATTTCCGTACATTTTGCAGTCCATCACCCAACGAAGGCTGTGCCATTGCCATAAGATTCTGCTGACTCTTGTTCATGTCTGGTCGACAGCTTGACTTTGGCCTCAACGCCAGGCCTTTCCCAGCCCTTGCCAGCATGGCACTGCCATTTTCCTCTCTAGGTAACAACTCACCATCAGCTTTCTGGCACCACCTTATCGACCTTTCACTGTCACCATTCTCCTCAGCCTCACCATTCACAAGAGAAGAACCTACTGTCAAGCTGCTGGTTTTCCTATGCTGAAACAGGAATGGGTCAGAATTTGGCGGCTCTGCAAACCATGGCTCATCATCCAAGCAAACAGATTTGCCTTTTCCATATACTGCCATTTCAGTGCCTTCATGTGTTGGATCCCTCTTTAGTGGTGTGAGACTATAATATCCCTGCAAAAGGCTCATGGCTGGCGAAACTTTGTGCCTTGGAGTTTTCAAAATAGAATCCAATATATCACCGTGAAGGCGCCGTGGAGGAGTACATTCCCTGAAATAATATTGCATTGTTATAGCTGGTAATGCATAAAGTAGAGCTAGCAAAAATGTCTACTGATCTGCAGAGAAACCATAGCAAGTGATTAGTTTGTAAAGTGCTGTAAAGTGCAGAGAAACCAACTAGAGCAGAAGACTAAAATCTATGATAGGTTATTAATGAAACACTAGTATATTCAAGTTTATCCCAAAAACACCACACACTCAGTAGGAAGTAAATACTATTATGTTGACTTTATTTCAGAAAGTGTCTAGATTCTACATGCTTTGGTGGAAGGGAAAAAAGTGTGGCAAGCAAGTGTAAGCACAAGATGATTGAGACCTATTCGCAGATTGGTCAAAATGTGTTTTCCCTTTTTCTCTCCCTTTCAATGCTCTCCATTGTCAGCTTAATGTATGTTCAAAACTACAATTATGGTCACTTGATGAACCATAGGAAATAACAGCTCAGGTAAAAACTAAAAACTGCCAAAATAAACATGCTAATAGCCATGCATTCATATGGATATGGTCGGAATCCAAAATCCCAAGTTGTGCAACCACCTAATTGATTAACTGCAAATCATAGAAAGAATTTGGCTAAAGATAAATTTGTAGCTCCCAACTCCTTCAGTTACGACTTACAGGAGCATGCATGCATTCAATTGAAAAGGCAAGCTTTAAATAAAGCAAATATCAAATAAAACAGTTCGTGAAGTAAAAGCTTCATTTGGTAGCAAAACTAGTTTGATAAAAAGCTTGTTAGTACAAAAGGCCAAAACAACTCAGTACTCCAGAGGAAAACACTGAGCTGTTCAGCAGAAGCACTTGTAAAATACCAAAGGCACAAAAAGGACTAGCAAAGGGAAATTTGCTGTCAGCACTGAAGACAGAAACATGGTTCGAAAATGGTCATAATTCTACCTGTATTTCAAGATTCCAACAAAGGTGCTGTTGAACCAATAGGAAAACATTGCATGAGACTACAAGACCATGCTCCCATTTCAGTTTAGTTTACACTGCGACTTCACATGACATGATGACAGCAGTTTGCAGCCATCCTCAATTCCTTATACGAGTGCTCAATTCAAACCCAATATTGTATTACCCATCTGAGCCTGCTACACATCTGAGCAAACTCGTAGCGCTGTTGTAAATAATTCTTGACAATCAATCAGCACAACATTAAGCTAACCAATTGCTGAACAGCACTGCGACTTGTCGATCACTAATGACATGATTTTAAGTAGCATGCTGATGCGATGCCTAGCATTCTAGGTACCTGTCGCCACCCTCGTATGCACCATTCTGCTGGTAACATGACGGAGGATGCCTTCCAGGGAGCGGAATCCGCAGCGTCTTGTGCGCAAACATCTGGAGGTCAGTTGAGAGGCCATTCAGCCTCTTAATGTCCGCTACCTACATCATCGAAATACGTAGACAATTCCAAAATCATTTTATCATCAATATACAACAGAAATAGTATTCCACCTAAAACAGCTAGAAGATAAAGACTGTTATTTTATATCCTCTTTGATGTTCCAATGTAATATAAAAACCAGAGGCCCTGAAAAAACAGTACTCGCGTCGCATTACCTCGACGCCGTACTTGATGGCCACGCCCGCGAGGGTGTCGAACTTGCCCACCCGGTGCAGTATGTACTGCCCGCACGACGACATCGGCGGCGGCGACGCCGACGACGGGGAGGGGGACTGCGATGGCGACCCCGAACCCGACTTCTCGACGGCTACGGTGGCTGCCGCGTCGTCCACCTCCTCGATCTCGCCGAGGCGGCGGGCCCCTCCGTCCAAGAACCCATTGGCGCGCGGAAAAGCGTGGTCTTTGGGCAAATGGGGGCAGCTCATGACATCCGGAAGCGCCGCGGGGGGAGATCTGCGAGCGGGCGGCGCAGAGGAGGGGGAGGCCAGGGCTCGCACGAGGACGAGGTTTGTTCGACGCGGCTCGGGGGCTGAGGTGGACGCGAGAAACGTGGCGCAAGGAAACCTCTCCTCTCCTTTTTTTAGCTCGTTTGGACTAAAAATAATAATTTAGTACTAAATTTTCAAAAATTATACTATAACTGATAGTGGCTTATTTAGTATAATTAAATTTAAATTTTTAAAAATAGAAAAAACATGTTAGTCTATCACAGGCAATGCAAACAAATACGGAAAAAAGAATAGGCAAAAAAAGCTCAAAAAAACCAAAACGTTAAAAAATGATGAAATTTAGGAATAGTAAAAAATAAGCCAGAAATCCGAAGCTAAAGTCGAAATAAGTGAGGCCTTAATCTTGAAGCGTTTGACAGTTTTTTTAATCAAGTTTGACAGTTTTTTTATCATCATAGATGTTCGCAAGTTACCGAAATAATTTTTAATTGGTGTTTATGTTGTTGCTTATTTATGTTTTTCATCTGCAAACTGTAGTCACGGCAATACAATCACCATGTAAAATCGAAGAGACACCAACGTCAGTATGCAATGGAAACAGACTATCAACATTTCTACCATATACTACACAATGTTATGTACTTTCTACCTTAATCTATACGAATGGGCTGAGCTTTGCTAGCCTTTGGCCCTGTTCTTTTTTACTGTGGCGGATAATTTTTGTCTGTAATTTTTGAGACAACGAAGTCATCAACGTGGCCAATACATATGTTTTTAAACTTAGAAAGTCGTTTGGAGGAGTCACCTAATTTATTTTAACTTCCAGAAAATCCGAAGCTAAAAACTAAAAAAGGCTAAAAAAAGTACAAAACCTCTGTCTGTTTATCAATGGCTCAGTTGAATACGTATCGTATATATATATAAAGTATTCAAGGCTTCTAATTAAGTACGGTAAAGCTAACTACAATAAAGATGCACGATGAAAATCTCCACATATACACTTGTTTAATTTTATAATCGTGGCTATTTGACATAATATCTATTTTAAAAATAAAATTCTGCACTTAATACTGCAACTATCAAATATAATCGTCGAAACAACCTGGTTGAACAAATGTGGTCGAAACGTTATACTCGAAAATATTGTGGTTAGATCAACATGATCGAATTATCATAGTCGACACAACGTGGTCAAACCATCATCGTCGAAACAGCGTAGTCGACGTGATCAACTAACGTGGTAGACACAACGTAATCGATTAACATGGTCGAAAACACATGGGTCACACAACGTTGTCGAAACATTGTGGTCGACCAAAGCGGTCGAAACATTACGATGGTTCGACCACGATATTTTTTAACACGATATTTCGACCACGTTCGTTCGACCACATTGTGTCGAGCACGTTAATTCGACCACGATATTTTCGACCACATTCGTTCGATCATGTTGTTTCGATTCTGTTGTGTCGACCACGTTGATTCGATTACGATATTTTCGATCAGGATGTTTCGAACACGTTGCTCGATCATGTTATTTCGACTATGTTGTGTCCACCAAGTTGGTTTGACCACATTGCTCGATCAGGATGTTTTGACCATTTCGGTCCACGAAGATATTTCGACCACGTTAATCGGCCACGTTGTGTGGACCATGTGTTTTCGTAGTCAAAATCAAGATGTTTTGACCTCTTTGGTCGACCACCATATTTCGAGCACGTCGTGTGGACCATGTGTTTTCAACTACATTGGTCGATTACGTTGTGTCAATCACGTTGGTAAATCACGTCAACCAGGCTGTTTCAATCATGATGTTTTGACCACGTTCGTTCGACCATATTGTTTGAATGATGTTCTGTTGACCACGTTAGTTCAATGACGATGTTTTGACCACTTCGGTGGACCAGGATGTTTGGACCACGTTAATCGACCACATTGTTTCGACCAGTTCGGTCGACCACGTTGTTAGGACGATGGTTTAACCACGATAGTTCTGTGTTTCGACCACTTGAATCAACCACGTTGTGCCGATTTGGATGGTTCGATCACGTTAGTTTGACCATGATATTTTCGATTACGTTTGTTCGAGCACGTTGTTTCGACCACATCATGTCGAATATGTTGGTTTGATCAGGATATTTTCGATCACGATGTTTGGACCACGTTAGTTCCACCATGCTGTGCCGACCATATTCGTTCGACCACGTTCGTTCGATCATGTTGTGTCGATGATGATATTGTTAACCAGGATGTTTCGACCACTTCAGTTGATGATGATCTTTCGACCGTGTTGTGTCGACCACGTTGGTTCGACTACGTTGATCGATCAGGATGTTTCAATCACTTCGGTCCACCACAGTGTTTCAATCAAGATGTTTCGACCACATTGATCGACCACGTCGTGATCGAAATAATGTGGTCGAACAAACGTACTTGACATGACGTGGTCGAAACAACGTGTTCGAACGAACATAATCGAAACATCCTAATCAAAAATATCGTGGTCGAAATAACGTGCTCGAATGAACATAATCGAAACATCATAATCGAAAATATTATGGTCGAACCAACGTGATCGAACCATTAAAGTCGACACAACGTGATCGATTGAAGTGGTCAAAACACAGAACCATCGTGGTCGACCAAAGCGGTCGAACCATCGTCATAATGATGTGGTCGACCAAACTATTCGAAACAACGTGGTCGATCACCGTGATCAAAACATCCTAGTCGATATAACATGGGCCTGTACTTTTGGGCTTTTGAAATCAGCTTTTGGGTTCTACTACAGTACCTAACTTTCAAACGAAGTATTTTCTCAAGATGGGGTCTACAAGTTAAACGATCTACACATTAAAAGCCCAACATCTGTACCAACCAAAATCGCAAGTGAGTATCTGTCTCTCTGTAATCTGTACTGTAAACAGCTAAAATTCAAAAATTTCAGCCAAAAGCCATAAGCCGCAGCCGAAAAGAACAGGCCCATGGTCAAAATATCATGGTCTATCGAAGTGGTTAAAATATCCTGGTTGAAAATATTATAGCCGAATCAACGTGGTCGATAGAACATCATTGAAACAATATGGTCGAATGAACGTGATCGAAACATCGTGGTCGAAAATGTTGCAGTCGAAATTACGTGGTTGAAATCAAATTGTTTCTACCACTTTGGTCGATCACTATGTTTCGATCACATCGACCACACTATTTCGAAGACGATGGTTTCACCATGTTGTGTCAACTATGATGGTTCCATCACGTTAGTTCGACCACGATATTTTCGAGAATGACGTTCTGACCACATTGTTTTGACTACGTCCTTTTGACCATGATATTTTCAAGCATGATATTTCGACCACGTTCGTTCGACCATTTTGTTTTGACGATGTTCTGTCGACCACGTTGGTTCAACTACGATATTTTTGACCTGGATGTTTCAGCCATGTTGTGTCGATCATGATATTTTCAACCAAGATGTTTTGATCGCTTCGATTGACCACAATGTTTCGACCATGTCGTGTTGACCATGTGTTTTGACCACGTTGGTCGATGATGTTGTGTCGACCACGTTGGTCGATTACGCTGGTCCATCACGTTGACCACGCTATTTCAACGATGATGGTTGGATCACGTTATGTCGACTATGATGGTTCGATCATATTGGTTCAACCATGATATTTTCGAGCAAGATGTTTTGACCACGTTAGTTCCACCACGTCATGTCGAGTACGTTGGTTCAACTAAGATATTTTCTATCACAATGTTTTGACCATATTGTTTCAACCATATTCTGCCAACCACATTGGTTCGACTATGATATTTTCGACCAGGATGTTTTGACCACTTCGATCAACTACGATGTTTCTACCATGTTGTGTCGACTAAGATATTTCGATCACGTGTATCGACAAGATGTTTCGACCACTTCAGTCGACCACACGATGTTTCGACCATGTTGTGTCGACCAAGCTATTTCGATCACGTGTATCGACTAGGATGTTTCGACCACTTCGGTCGATCACGATATTTCAACCATGATATTTCGACTAGTTTGGTCGGCCACGTCG